>VDFB02361833.1:0-32135 GCA_007258455.2 Sequoia sempervirens
CCCTTAACGGGGGAATTCATTTCTGAAAGGACTCTGTAGAAGTATCTGTATTCTGTTTCACCCTATGAGCTTGTAGGACTCAAAAGAATTCTTGAATTAGATTTGCAAATATTTTGTTGGCTATCTTGTACGGAGATTCTCAAAATTAAATCTTGTGAGGATGGTTTTTTTTCAAAAACAGATATATGACATATTGCTATATGAAATGCAAATCGTTCTCTCTTTAATCCTCGTTCGAGGTTATGTATCAATTGACCCTTCTATCAGCTGTGGTATCTTTGCAGTTTTTAATTTTTTACCTTTAAGCAGCAGGATATCTTTCCCAAATATTACATCTGTAGCAGCACCATATCATGCATAAATATTAAATTATTAGCAGCACTCTGGATTGCATTCCTATTGACTTTGTACTCCGTGTAAACATGCATACCATAATTTTTGTTACTCTTGGCAAGTGCACCTATTTTTCCAGCTGAGGTCGGGACAATTTTTTTTATTTGATCAAGATAGTGTCAATCAAAAGTCAGGGGAGACCTAAATAAGGTATAAAAAGAAACCAAACGAAGGAAAGGAAGTCAGTCTTTGTATGCAGTTTGTCAGCGTCTTCTGATTGCCCTGAGGCTCGTGGATGATTGGTTGGCATGCACTACTAAAGCCTGTTAGTCCTCCAAAATGTAATCGTGGGTATCCATTGGTGGACTGCAGAGGGAGATAATTTGAGTCAAGAGTGTGTATATGTGAGTATCTTTGTTGTTAATGCTTTCTAGGAGGTGGTCTGCTGAGCCTGGTGGTTCTCTTGGCGAATTTGTCTTTAAAGGTCATGTTCGAAAAACTAGATAGGCCAGGACTCGAACCAAGGGCCACACACTGGCTAGTGGTGTACTAGTATTAAGCTACTTGCCTCCTTGGATCGTTGTACCAATGTGTTGCATTGTTATGTTTGCTTGGTCTGAAAACTGAGTTTACATGGGTGCATGGGTGACAAGGTTCGAACATTGGAGGAGCACTTGATCCGACTCCACAAGGTTGAGGCACTCCTCCAACGACAGTGCTCCACTGGTCATATCACATATTGATAGATGGATGTCTTGACCATCCATACAAACATTGTGTGTGGAGTCCACAAATCTTGGAGTTGCGATGAGGGAAGGTTACCCAGAGTATGGACACCCCCAAAACTTTGGTAAGCTGTAACCACCAAAAACTGAAACACCAAGGTTAAAAGTTGACACATAAGTTTTCATATAAGTAAATTAATTTTGTTACTGGATCCGGCCAGAGCCCATCCTGTACCCAGATTGGGTTTGGCCAAGGTTCTCTGTGGTCCACTGGGTTTGGCCTGGCAAATAAAATAAATGACTTAACTAACCCTAGAAAGTGATTTAAGTTGCTAATAACACACAGGACAAGCAAAAACAAAATAAACTTGTATCTCTCATTCTTGATTCATCAAGAATTCCATTTCTAATCATTGCCCAAAGCTGCAATTGTTTATTTATTTTTTATTTCAAACATTGTGCACTCGCTATTCCTAGACCTCCACGAGTATTAGATAGGTGCTTGGAAAGATAAAGAGCTCACACAAGAATAATTTCAATTCAAGATAAGTTGGTGTATGTGCATTCCACCCTGCACCTCACCTCACACAAACAAGTAGACTACATGATTGGGATGATGAAGCATTGGGATGTTGTGCCAAAATATCTTGACATGGATGCTTCTGTTAGACAACTTTTCTTGGTCTCAATAAGGAGTGGACTTGTATGTATCTGTTGATCTCAATCATTGGAGTGCTTAGATATACAACTTTACTTGCCCTCAATAATGAAAGACCTGGATGCACAACTTTCCTTGTTCTCAACAATGAGAGGACTTGGGTGCACAACTTTCCTTGGCCTCAAATATGCATGAGGGGCAGACATAGTGCAGCTAATTGGAGTGGCACTGGCGCTGCTTAGCAGTTTTAATGAATCAGCTACAATGGTTGATACTACCATGAAAAATACTCATTTTTTATTAAAAAAATGTCTATGTCATTGCAAATATAAACCATTTTGATTTTGACAATTGAATTATCAATTTTTCAGTTGTGATTTTGAATTTAATTTTGCACATTTTATGCAAATTATGTCTAAAAAATATGCCAAACAGGGTTATAGTGAAACCAAGAAAAAGATATTGAGGGAAGGCTGAACTTTTAACTAAGTAAATTAGACATGTTACCACAACATTTTATGCAAATTATGTCTAAAAATTATGCCAAACAGGGTTATAGCGAAACCAAGAAAAAGATATTGAGGAAAGGCTGAACTTTTAACCAAGTAAATTAGACAATGTTACCACATTATAATAAACCTAATGCATCAATAGGTCAAGAAATCCACATGAATGCAGATACACTTCAAAATCATTTGGGGGCTTTACTTCCACATAGTCTTCCTAAAACTCGACAATACCTGTGGAAAATCCATTGCATATGTAATAGTCCACCGCAATCCAAGGCAAACAGAAATACATTGTGGGGTTTTAACAAAACATGCATGTTACTTACGTTATCTCCTTATCAATGGGATGGGTTTGAAATTGGGCAAATGCATGAGGTGTGACCAGCTGCACTGGAGTGTGGATTTTGCATTATGCATGTGCGGATGCAAGGACTTTACAGGTGTGGCCCAAATTTGATTGGGCACATTAAAGTGTAACCTGTTTTTAAAAAATCCTAAATAGACCAAAGCTGCGCAAATTTCGTGGCATAACTATGAGACGATTCACGAACTCCGAGCTCTATGGATTGAATCTGCACCTCACACATTTGGAAATTTGTGTGACTTCAATGAACGGATTTGAAAAGTGTTTATTAAGGAAACTTAAAAGAGAGAATGTTCCTAAAGTTATGTACAACGGCCTGGAACACTTCCAACCACCTTGCAGAGTTGCAGTTTTCAAGGCTGGGTAAGATATATAACCAACCATAATGTCCTTGTCAGCCATCAACCCAAGTACATTGCCCATATCCAGTCAGATTGTTATCATAATCCTTCACAGGATATCTGTGGAAAGAATAATATCATATGATCTAATAATGCCACCTAACCAGAAATAAAATAAAAAATCCTTTGGGACGAGCAGAATGAGTGAAAGCTCCATGTGACCTGCAGGCTATACTGTTTTCAAGTTGTGGCCCCATGCAGGTCAACACGTGACAAACCCATGATTTCAGACTCGGTGTTCTGCCACAAATTTAATTTAATTTATGTCTATTTCATTCTTCCAAATCTGAAGAATCTTGGGGATTGCAGGTATTTCGTTCAAACATTTATGGATATTCTAGTTTCTGGCTCGATCTTGTTACTTGTCGTTTGGGTGCATAAAATAGCTAAAGTATACATATTTTTCCTCTTCTTTTATTGGAGAGGTTGTCTTCAATTTCAATTGGGTTGTTGAATTTTTTGTTCTTGCTAGAGGTTTTTTAGATGAAGCCTCGCGTCTCTGTCACCCTTATACTTTGTCCGTTTTCACGTTTCTTCTAAGTTTCCTTTGTTTAAACCTTTTTTCTATTCATTGTTTCTTCATGCCTCCATTAAATATTCCGTCGAGGAGAATAATGATTCCTAGTGCAATCTAGAGAATTAGGTAGAAGGAATTTTTTGCCCACATTGCACATTGAGTTTCATTTTCATATTGAACAAATATATCCTAAGGCTATGTTTCACATGCTAAATAATTGTTTGGGTTGGTTGACAATTCAATGGTATATAGTTTGAATCATGAATTGTGCACTATTGACCAATGATGTTTTATACGATTGGATTACCTAGCTCATAGTGAAGACTCTTTTGTTTGATGTTTTATAGGGTTGGATTACCTAGCTCATAGTGAAGACTCTTTTGTTTTAGGTAGTGTAAAATAGTAGAAGGCTAGTGACATCAATGAGATAATTTTTGAGAAGGTTCATCATATGATGTATTTATTTTTACTAGTTCATTTTATGATGTATTTATTTTTACTAAGTCATTATGATGGAGGAAGGAAATATCATGTATTTTATTGTATTGTACTTCTTATTGGCTACAAGTTAAGAGAAGGTCATTAATAAGAGTATTTGGTTCCAGGCAACAAGCTCATTTGAGTAAGGGAAAGGTGAAGATGAATTCAAAGTAAACCAAGAATAAGAGAAGATTAAGGAGGAAGTGACAAAAATAGCAAGAGGTTTTTTCATAATGGTGATTACATAAGTGGTCACTAGGATGATAAGAAGAAGTTTAAGGAATATACTTTTGTGGCAAAGTTCATAAATTTTGAAGATGCATACTTTCAAAAGATGAGATATATTATACACGATGTCAAGGTATTCAAAGAAGTCAGGTAAATGATAATGAAAATGTAAGAGTGTCTACATAATGTTCATATGACTCAATTCTCATTTTTCTTGCTTAGACATACAAACAAAATTTACTTTGGATTCTCGATAAACTCATCATATGGTCATGGATTTAAGTTTTCTTCAAATTATTGCCAAAGCTAATGATGATAAGTTTTTAATAGCATATGATTTAACTCTTACTATTTTTGGTATTGGATAAACTATGTTAGAAGATGGCACAATTAATGTTGTTGACAACATACCTAATTGGAATGTGAATCTATTGATTTATAAAATAACCCATCAAAGAAATAAGGTTGGTTTTGTCATGATAATATTTTTAAGAGTATAAATGACAAAATTTGGGTGTTAACTACTATTAATCTTGGTAGTAAAGCTAAGGATTAAAAGAACTTACATGATTTAATTGTGATTTACTAACTCCAATGGTGCTTGCACATGAGTGGTTTGATAATCCCATTATCTAGATTGTTGATGCAAATGTGGATAAGAAACCTAGCTCTACAATGGAGGGTCCTCCAATTATGTGTTTTGACGATCTTTCTAGTGGTGATGGGGTGTTTAAATTAGTGTTGCATTCATTGAGAATTTAGATTAAATGATAAATTGGAGTGTTTCCCCACTATGTCAAATTTTGTTAACACACTTAAGATTTATACTTCATATAGGAAGATGAAGAGACACATCTTAGAGTGACCCTAGTGAAAATCAATGGTCCAAGTGTGCTCTCATGACTAGGATTAAGGATACACGCAATTCACAATGCTATGAAAAATCCAAGGGAAAGGATGAAGGGGATAAAGTTATGTAGAAGAGTGATTCATTGATGAAGAACAATAATTATGAATGAACGCCTTAATCAAAAGGAAATATTATTCTTAAATATAACTAGATCTACAAGAACAAATTCACTTCGTATGGGTCCATTAAAATATACCATGATTAAACTGTAGTAAAGCGATGATCTTATAAGGAGGGTACTAACTATTGTAAGAAATACACTTTATTAACTAAGATTTATTCTTCATATACATTTATTTCTCTTAAAAAAGTTGGTTCAGATTGCAACAAATAAATATGAAGATTGTGTTTCTAAATAGTGATATTTAGGAGGATATCTATATGGAACAACCTCAAGCATTTGTTTAGCATAGTGATTCCAAGCTAATGTGTTCACTTCAAAAGTTTGTGTGTGGGTGTCTATATATATATATGACTTCTTGAGCTTGGTATGATAAGACTTACAAGTTCATCTATTCATATGACTTCAATAAATGTGATTTGGATCAAAATGTGGATATGAATAATGCAAATAGATGCATTTTGATTGTAGTTCTATATAATGATTTTATCCTCAAACACGACAATAATCTTTTGATCTCTAATTTAAATAATGAAATAAGAAGACATGAAATGATAGATCATGGTTTACTACATTTTTCCTTAATATTCAAGTTTTAAAGTTGGATAAGGGAATATTCATTTATTTTCCTATTTATATACACATAAGTTTTTGAATAAATTCAACATGGAGAAGTACAAACTTTCCTCTACCCCACATCAATTTGAATTATGTTTACTATAAGTTGATGCTACTTTGCATAAGAAACTTGTAGGAACCCTATTTTACTTTACTCCTTTGCTAGACATTTCCTCTATAGTTGATCTTATTTTTAGGTATAGGTGGAATCCTAAGCATGTCCATTAAAAAAAATCCATCATAATAATCAACATATGAGCATTACTTAGTTCCAAGTATCATGTACTCTAAATGAAGTGACACAATCCTAGTGGGTTACATGGTATATTTAAGAAATTACCTCTTGAAAATTCTATAAAAACCTTGGCGAATCTACTACAAGGAAGCATAATATCCTAGGTGACTTTTTTCATAATGGAAATAAAATCTTAAGTGGCTAATAATACTATTTTTTTGTAATTCAATGATTAATTTTTCTATTAATATATAGCTTATGACAATTCAACATCTAATTTTTTAAATTGATATATAACTTTTAAATAAAGATCTTGAAATGGAGTGAGTAAAGAAAATAAAAAAATGGCCCCTATTAATTAGGGCCCAGTTTTTATAAAAAATAACATGATATATTCTACCTTAAAGTTTGTTTTTAACTCAAGGCAATTTTCTTTTTGGGATCAAGAAAATATGTCAAATATGGACAATTTGGACGCTTCTAGAGAATCTATTTAAATAACCAATCATGGGGAATAGTGATATCAAAAAGGCCTAATGATGACATATAGACACTAAAAATTTCCTTAGTAGGCTATATGGATGTAGATTGGAAAGAAGAATTAGATTAATGAAATCCCATTCATAAATGTGTTTCATCTTGGTTCAAACTCTCTTTTTTGGTCCTTCAAGAAGACGAATGATATTCATCACTTGAACGTTAAGGCATATTTTTAGTGGTAGTGAATGTAATGCAAGAGACATCATACATTTAAGAGTTTCTATATAGGTTAGTATTTCACAAGAGAAATAATTTATTCTCTTCAAAGATAATTAACATTCTATTAGAATCTCTCACAATCCGTTTATCCCTTTCAAGAAAAATCACAATGAGGTTCATCAATACTATTGAGGAAATGTATTTTAGAGGCTATGTTAGACTTTGTACTTGTGATGATTGACAATTAGCTTGCAAAAAAATTGATAAAGCCCCTTATTAATGTGAAGTTCACTAGAATGTGGGAGTTGTTAGAAATGTTAGAAATCATCATTAGGGATGATTTTAAGAATATGAATAAAATGAATATTGTACATCATATTAAAAAAATGGTGGAAAGGAATCATATCCTAAAGTCCAAACTAGGCAGTACTTAGGGAAACAAAATAAATATAAATTCATGGATTAATCACCAAATATGTAGCAAGAGCTATAAAATTAGGAGGTGATGGTGGATCATGATCATTAGGTTTACCCCATCCATCTAAGAGATCTTGGTTGTTAGAAATATGCTCCCAAATTGTAACGAAAATATTTTCATTAGCTTGTTATTGATCATCATCTCAAGGATTAAGATTCCTTTCAAAAGAAATAGCCAATGCTAATCTAAGAAATTTATGATCGTCTAGCTAGTGAAAAAAACCCTTGCCATGGGGTTGTGAGGTGGTAGAGGGTGTGTGAGTGTGTTAAGACCATCCATGAGCTCTATCCTAGGTGGAGAAGAACAATGAGAATCATGCCTATAATGACAAGAATTGCAAGTGCATCCTCATCGATGCCCCCAATAAACCATTTAGGGAGCATTTCCCTAATGATCAAGCAACACCTTCAAATGAGTAACCTTGTTGTCTTTCTCTTGAATCTACAAAATAACATTGAAGTAGATAATAGATTTTGTACAAATTAAAAATTAAATTTTAATAGAGGCTCTAGATAAAAGAGTCAAATTTATGTCTTTCTAAATGTTGAACAAAAATTTCACTTTGAAAGCATGTCATATTTGAGTGAGTTTAGCAAAAATTCTTGGCCAATTTCCTAAAGGAATCATATGCCAAGAAAAAGGCTCAAGCTAGAAAAATAAAAGAAATCATGAATCCAATTCCAAGTAGCTTGGGCTTTGGGAAAAAACCAAAAGACATGCTTGAGGGTTTCTTTACATCCACAAAAATGATATTGAGGATTGGTAATGCCTAGATGGATCAAGCACATTCACATGGGAAGAAACTAGCAGAGAATACACCAAGCATAGTGATCAAGATTAGGTTTAAGAATGACCAACCAAATAGTTTAAAATATTTTTGACCATGTGATATCCATAAGCTATAAAACTCTTCCATTATAAGTTTTTAAACCATAAGAAAATATAAAGAGACACGTATATCCTTCGTGAGGTTTGTAGTTATATTAAATGGAGTTGTAGGATAACATTTCCAATATTTTAACTATGGCCTATTAGACCTAATATCAATTGTTTGAAGCATCTCTAGGCCAATAGAATCAACAATGTCCTTCAAAGACTCAAGATCTTGATTGGAAAGCCTCGATTACATTTTTCTTTAGGCCAAGATTCCACATTTTTTCTTAATGATTCCATACCTTTTTTACTCAACAAGTTATTGTTAGGAGGGATATTAGAGTTGAAAACACATATTGACATGTACCTTTGAACTTTACTAACATTTATTTTATACTATTAAGTTATTTGTACCTTTAGATGGAACTCTCTTATGTAAATGTGCAAATTTTACTTTAATAGTATTATACTTTTTATAGAGGTGTATAAATATAAGTAAATCCTACCACCCAATTCAATTAATTTACTTGAATATAAAAGTATTTATTATATATAGTAAAATTCTTCTTTTGTCATATCTTGATACTATTGCATATTGTCATTCTCTACTTTATTTTAGAAATGTTACTTGTCCAATTAAAAATGTATCATTACTTGCATATTAGTTGGTAGAATATGGAGGAAAAATTTCATATTAGTTATTCTTCCTAAATATTCTAGTTACTTTATTATGTTTGCAACTTGATTGAAAAATATTAATAAAGTTATCATATAACCATTTTGTCAATACTAATGTGAATAGAGAATACCAAAATATATTTTTGGTAGTTTTACAATCTCAAAGCCTATTTATTAACTTTTTTTTTTCCTTATTGGAATCTGATGACAAGCAAGGTGGTGATGACAAAAACCAACACAAATTGATCAAACACAAATAAGATACTAGCACTTACAACCCTACTCAATCAACCTTTTACCAACACACACCTAATGGCTTATAGCCTTCCAAATCTTCCTTTTATCAATATCTTTTAGAGAAGGTTGTACAGAGACCTACCAAACCTCATCTGAGACACACTTCAGGGTCTCACAAAACCCTCAAATTGCATGGAAATAACAAGGGTTTATTGAATCTCCTGTTCCCCAGGATTATTTGACCTAATCAATGCCACCAAAAGATTAAAAAGGGCCTGAAAAAACTCAAAAATCCCTTACATAGATAGTTCCTTCAAATTTTTATCAAAACCCTGTTTCTACACCCTAATTTCACTTGAAAAAACTCATTGTTTTTCCCTAGGGCATCACCCAAAACCCAACAACTCTCTTCCTCTACCCTCTGGACCATGGAAACATCTAACCTATCATGTAAGAAGTCATTCCACTAAGTTACAGGCCATGACAATGGGTGGAATGACTTAGGGCCTCGTTTACACTCCAATCAAACCCTTGACTGGTTTCCTACAAGCAAATTCAGTAAATAGAAGAGATCTCCCTCTAATCTCAATGAAAGACTCTCAAACCTGATTCAAATGAGATTTAATCCATTCCCCTACAAGATGGAATAATATTCAAAGAAAATTCTGACTGTACGAGATTGTACAACCACTGAAAAGTGTAAAATAACAAAGAAAAATGCAGAAATAACGTTGTATTTGATATGGATGATTCAATACAGTTTTTGAAAACTATTGCTCAAGAATTTTAGAGGATTTATATAGCTATTACATTCAAATTATAACCACCCAACATCCATAATTTCCTTCTAAAATTCTATGACCCTTCAACTTCCTAAAAGTTGCATTTTTTGCAATTTGTGCTATGACAACTTTTTACATTTTTGTAACTTTTGACACTTAGACACAAACAACTCAAAATTGAACCAACTTACATAGAAATGGTCTCAAGAGACCTTATTAAATTCAAAAATGCCTTTAACACCTAGACTCAACCTAGTATCCAACATATCAAAACCTTTAAAAGATCAAATTTGCAAATGATGGCTTTGGTGCTCCTGCACCAAGATCAAATTGAATAAAAACACTCTTTTTAGTTGATAAGTTTTCTTATGTTACATAATTCCTATCTAATAGTGATTTAAATTCCTCTAGAAACACATCTCTATTACCCTTATAATTATTTTTCCATTAAGAGATATAAGATGTTGTAGTTACTACATTCTTGAGTGATTTTATTCCTTTTAGTTGTCTTTCTTGTATTGTTGCTATGAGTGATCTTGTTACTAATTCAACTAGTATTATAAATAAGCATTAATACTTATTATGTCCCATTTTATGCCATATTCTAGCCTATTTCATGCACCTCTAAACCCATTCCAACACTGCATCTCTAGTCTATATCATACCTTTTACCATTTTATGTTGCATAGGATTAAATATATATAAGTCGTATTTAATATAGTTTTTGGATAAAATATGGAAATTAATTATTGATTGTATTTACTAATAAGCATTATAATTTCAAGCCTTGAGAAAATCAAGCTTGCAGCATACAGATTACATGAACTTCCTTGTCTTCCTATCGCCTTCTTCATGGGAACCTTCTTGTTGGTTTCCTCACAAGAATACAACTTGTGCTTATTGTTGTGGCTAGCTCGAGTTTAAACGGTGACCAAGTTCCCTCTTGATGTTGATTGTGCATATTTTATTTAATGGAAAATTTTATTTGGTTCTTTCTACTCCATGCTAAGATATTCACATCATCACCACTACGTTTATGCAACAACATATGTTCACGTCACCACATCATTGCAACCACTTCAACACTACCATAATGTAGCTTGTGGTATTTGGTATATGGAATCCAACAATGGATGAGAAGCTTGCTAGTTGGAAAAAATTGAAGTTATTCATGTCTTTTATTTTTACTCACTAGTATAACAAAACCGTTTTAATTTATTTCATGAGAAATGTTGCATTATAGTTTGTTGGCCGCAGGCCACAACAAACTACCTATTCTTATATGTAATTTCTACAAGATATGTATATAAGTAGCACAAGAAACATTTGTAAAGGATGATTTTTCCTTCTATATTACTTCTGAGAAATAAAAGCTTCATTCTAGTGATCAGTCCAGTGTAGAAAACATTTTCTTTCAACTCACCTTGTGAACCAGAGGAAGGGCCCACTCTCAAAACACTCGGTGAGATTGTTTTATATTTGAATTAGTTAAAATTTGTATGTTGTGTGGTGTGTTTCGTGTTAAGCAGATTAAGCTGTAAAGCGTAACCAGTTCCTGATCCAATCTCCTTTTAAATTCTAAAAGCTTTGATATTTAGTTAGTACGATCAATTACTATTGAATGTAACTATTATTTGAAATTCAAATATTTGTGTAGCTTATTTATCGTAGATTATTTTCAAAGCTATTCGGTTTTTGTCGTAGTTAATAGTTTTTGTCACCAAGAAGTGACAATTCTTGTTGTTAGAATTAGTTTGATTTTCTAAAGGTTTATTTTCATAGATGCATTCATAACCACTCATCTCACGACTCTCAACCCTTGTGCAAATTGCCACAATACCTTTCAAAAGCTTACGATCCCCAGATTGACACGTATAGACCAAACTAAAATTCATTATTAAACATCGAACCCATTTCACTCTTTGCCCCATTTTTGGCCTATCATTTTGGCATCGTTGTCGGGGAAAGGTGTCAAAGGCCAGTTAGTTTAGTGAGATGAGTTAGGAACAATGCATTAGGATGAAAGCTCATGCACTTGTCGGCCATGCTGGGTGATTACTCCTAATTTGTGTTGCTTAAATCATATAGATGCATGGTTTGAGTTTGTAGGTAGATCTTAGAAGGTAAAATCATTTACATATACACACCCATTGTTGTGAGTCAATTGATATAAAGAAGTAAATTTGAAGAAACAACATAAAAACAATAAAAATGTTGTATTTTCAAGGCAGTTCAAACACATCACTTTTCAAGGAAAAATGCTTTAAAAATGAAGAATTTGAAGGTCACACAAGAAGAAAAATGTGTTTGGCGGTGGGGGCTCTGCCCCTCGACCTCGCCCTATATCGCGACAGGGAGCACACCCAGGGAGTTGCCTTGAGACCCCACAAGGGGCATTGCCCCTTGACCCCATTGGGGGTTGCCACCCAGACCCCCGCTTTTAAATTTAAAAACAAAAGAAGAAATTGATGGGGGAACCGTGTCAAAACAAAGTGATTTTTTTATAGCCCCTCTACCTAATCAATGCAAATTAGATAATCTTGATCTTCCAATTCCATTATCACAAATATCTACAGGTATTATTCCTATAACCGGACAAGAACAAATAATTGATGAATTTTTAGGACAATGGAGTTTTGAAAATGATGATTTGACCATTTGTTGTTCTCCTTGTTGCATGGAAGAAGCTAAGTGCACGTGCCAAACTATTCAAGAGGACATCGTGAAGGAGATAGATGTTATAAGTGTTCCTCAACACAACAATAGTGGAAGTGAGAATGTCTTCTTTGTAACTCAAGGACAACTACACAAGTCAAATTAGGGAGATCAAGGTATTCTTAATGGTTTTAAAACGTCTTATAATTCTGTTGGATTTGAAAGGCAATATGTTTCTTCACAAAATGCTTCTCCTAACATTTATGGTGAAAGGGAACAATGTCCATCTAACCAAAAATGTCATAATGAATGCTCACAACAACCACCATATCCATCTTATATATTACCATCTCCATAATATCCATCCTATCTACTGCTACCTACTCTATATCCAAAACAAATTTTACCATTTTCATTATCTCATTCATATGACCCACTATCCACTTTAACATATCCACCAAGGGAAACTGCAATCCTAATAAAACATTACATAATAAGGTGGCTCAAACTGCATGTCATAATGTAATTTCAAGAATTCCTTTACATTATGATAATGTGCTTGAAATTGGTGAATCTCAATTGAAATGCATTAATGCAACTAAAGAATTTGATTTTGGTTTAACTGAATTAAAAGAACAATATGATGAATTGAATGATATTCAACTTAATTGTTCTTATTTACATAGCAAATCACAATCTTTAAAGGATATTCACACATATAACGAAGCACTTCAATTTGAATCTATTTTGATCATTGAAATAATAAATATGTGTGTAATAATTAATCATGCAATAAGAAATGTTGCATTAAATTCATTATTTATTCAAGAAATTTGTGGTCAAAGCCTACAAGATTTATCTTTTCATATACTCAAACCTATAGACATTTGGAGGCCTATAATAAAAATGTGTATTCCTCACATACTTCTTGATTTAGGCCCATTAATACTTGATTTTATTGTTAAGCACAACTAGATAGGTTTGAATGCATTAATGACCATACTAAAAATGCTATAGAGAATGCACATTGATTAACAAGGATCAATGTATATATATATATATATATCTTTCTCATTCTTGATTCTTTAATATGACCATTCATTGACACACGGTGTTATTCTATCATTGTATTTCTTGATTCCTTGGATTATCCTAACACCCCCATGCTTTTGTAGTATGAAATTAAGTTGGGGGAAAATCCCTTGAATTTTGGAAATCTTTGGTTGATTTTTAATCATGTCTTCATTCACTCTTTTATTGGTGTTTCTAATGAAACCACACATCTAATAATATTCATCGATCTTATTATTCTCAAACATTTATTCATAACTTTACCATTCATTTTCTCATAAAATAAATCAATTATAACGGTGAAGTTGTTAAATGGGTGATATTGTGTTACTATACTTAATACACTTGGTCTTTAGAATATGGTTACAGGTTTCTTGTTGTGGTTACTCAACACTTTTACACTAGTTGATGATGCTTCTCTACATAAGCATTTGAAGACACATCTTGGCCTTGCTAACTATATGGTGAAAATCAAGTTTCCTTTGTGTCTGTTCTAGAAATCACAAGAGGAGTATTGGACAACATGTTCAACATTCATGGTACCATGTTCTTGGCTAATCCAAAGACAACTTGAAGACATGTGGAGGTCCTACAAAGCGCTTGAACATATTGTAATGCAAATCATTTTGCTTCATCATAAGGAATGCTTCATCTGCCTATCTAAAGCTATATGGACCTGTTGATTTCCTTGGGAAATTGCTTTACTTGTAAGTAATCCCTTCAACCAAGTGATTGAGAATGTATTCCAAAATTCTACAGTCGGCTTTTAGATATAGTGGAAGAGATAAATGGGATCAAGAATTTTTGTAGCACTCATGCTATGCAAATATGCATGGTCAATCTTGATGAGGTATATTTCTTTCCATTGGTCATCATTTCAAGTTCTACATCATGTAACTAGTTTCAAGACTTTCATTGAAGGGCTTCAAAAGGAACTCTAAGATTTGGATGGTATCACTTCATTCAACATCCATACGAGAGTTTCACTTTTTTGGTCATTATATGTAGTTTTTTTTCAAAAGGAAAAAAGAAAAGAAAAAGAAAATACAAAAAGGAAAAAAAAAACAATAAAAGATCCAACAATGAAAACCTTCAATCATTGTTGGCTAGTTAGTATCTAAAAACTGGATTCCTGCAGATATTAACTGTAAAATAAACTTAGAGGTGAAAATTGAATTTTCAATGCCTCTAGGCGGTGACAGGTTGAAAACCAGGATACTGACGATATGTTGTCATTATCAAAATTTAAAAAAAGGAAAAATAATGCAATAATTTGTGTTTTGTCTATCGGCCAATCAATTTGCAGATATACTCTATTGCTTCAACGATTTTCTAGGTACCTCTTAGCACCTCCTGTAGCTCACTTGTGCTCTTGTTTGTTGTGGTTACCATGACTTTGATCACCTTAGCACATGATACACATTCAATTAAGGTGTTATAAAAATTGGAACCAACTACCAACACTATGTTATATATTGCTTCAGTCAGATGGAGATCTTTTAGGTTTTGCAATTCATGTCATAGTTCTTGGTTCCTTGTTGGTTCTACAGTTGTTGAGTTCTTCTGGTTGCCAAATCCTGGCATACATGGACATACAAGTTAGTAAAAAGAAAAAAAATATTTTTCATTATTTTATCTTTTAACTTTATTAATATTTCAATTATTATATTAATCATATCAAGCAACTTTCCTCCCAATCCTCTCCTTGTTGCCCGAGGATGACCAACCGTTTAAGTTGGGGGGAGGTCCACCATATTTTTACCTATTATCCTTCATTATCCCATCATAGTCATAGTGTTTATTATTTTCACTTTTCATTTTCTTTTCTATCATTTCACCCATTTAACATAGCTCATGCATATGGAGTTATAACATTTCAAGGAAATAATGCTATGAAAAAATATGACAATGAAAAATGAGAAAAGGTGCCAATGGAAAAAATGAAAAAGTGAAAAAAATGATGAAAAGAAAATTGGAAAACAAAAGCCAAGCCATGAAGCTTTTATGAAAAAGAATAATAGAGAAGTTGTGATTATAAATGAGCTATAATTTTCAAGGGTGAAGGAAAGAGTTGAAGTCATAATCCCGAGCCTACCAATTCAAATTAAGCCTCTCAATCATTATGATTGCACAAGGACATGCAATATGTTAAGTTGGGGGAAATGATGAGAGCCAATTATGTCACATTTTGTGCCATATGCTAGCCTATTTCATGCACCTCTAAACCCATTCCACCATTACATTTTTGTTCTATATCATACCATTTTATGTTGCATATGATTAAATATATATAAGTGATATTTAACATAGTTTTTGGATAAAATATGGAAATTAATTATTGATTTTCTTTACTAATAAGCATTATAATTTCAAGCCTTGGGAAAATCAAGCTTGCGGCATACAGATTACATGAACTTCTTGGTCTTCCTATCGGCTTCTTCATGGGAACCTTCATGTCGCTTTCCTCACAAGAATACAACTTGTGCTTACTGTTATGGCTAGCTCGAGTTTAAACAGTGACCAAGTCCCTCTTGATGCTAATTGTGCATATTTTATTTAATGGCAGATTTTATTTGGTTCTTTCTACTCCATGCTAAGATATCCAAATCATCACCACTATCGTTTATGCAACAACATATGTTCACGTCACCACATCATTGCAGCCACTTCAGCGCTACCATATTGTAGCTTGTGGTATTTGGTATATTGAATCCAATGATGGATGAGAAGCTTGCTAGTTGGACAAAATCAAAGTTATTCTTGTCTTATATTTTTACTCACTAGTATAACAAACCGTTTTAATTTATTTCTTGAGAAATGTTGCATTATAGTTTGTTGGCCACAGGCCACAACAAACTACCTATTCTTATATGTAATTCTACAAGATATGTATATAAGTAGCGCAAGAAACATTTGTAAAGGATGATTTTTCCTTTTGTATTAATTCAGAGAAATAAAAGCTTCATTCTAGTGATCGGTCCAGTGTAGAAAACGTTTTCTTTTAGCTCAGCTTGCGAACTAGAGGAAGGACCCACTCTTCAAAACGCTCGGTGAGATTGTTTTATATTTGAATTAGTTAAAATTTGTATGTTGTGTGGTGTGTTTCATGTTAAGTAGATTAAGTTGTAGAGCGTAACCAGTTCATAATCCAATCTCCTTTTAAATTCTAAAAGCTTTGATATTTAGTTAGTACAATCAATTCACTATTGAATGTAACTGTTATTTGAAATTCAAATATTTGTGCAGTTTATTTATCGTAGATTATTTTCAAAGCTATTTGATTTCTACCATAGTTAATAGTTTTTGCCGCCAGGAAGTGACAATTCATGCCATTAGAATTAGTTTGATTTTTCGAAGGTTTATTTTCATAACTGCATTCATAACCACTCATCTCAAGACTCTCAACCCTTATGCAGATTGCCACAATACCTTTCACAAGCTTACAATCCCCAGATTGACACATATAGACCAAACTAAAATTTGTTATTAAACATCAAACCCATTTCACTCTTTGCCCCAATTTTGGCCTATCAATTACATTCTCTTATCTTGATATATCTTACAAAAATATTAGGGATACCATTGGAGAATACTAAACATTTTGGATTATATATAAATATACCACTCATTTGAATCAATTTTTTGAGAATCTAAACCTTCTTAGTTCCTTCTTTATGAATATATAATCTCTACCCTATCATATGCCTTGCCAATATAAATATATTGTCATCAATTTCATTTGTTGGCTTGAAGGAATCACGACATGATCTTGTGGATAATTTTTTATCCCACCAAACATCTATTTTTTAATTTTCAAACATCATTTTTTTCTTGGATAATGTGGTTATTGATTATTTTAATTCTTTCTACCATTACCTTCATTCTATTTTATCAATGATGTTAAAATATACTCTATGGGTTTGAAATCAATTTTAACCATGATAATTTTTTTATTGCATTTATTCATTCACTACCATGATTCCTTCTCTACCCATGATTTCCCAAACCCTTTGAATAATTCTTCATTACATAAATAAAATAAGTACATAATTGATCAAATAATATGATCCATGAGCATAAGAAAGAACACTAACATACATATATATCAAGAAACACCAAAAAAAGGAGCAACACTTAGTAAAGAGTAATGAATTGGAATGAATGTAATTGATATAATGATAACCATTGTCTTTATTGAGACACCACTCAAGTATATATGATATTAGATTCGGCCCAACCATTAAGTCATTAAACCAATATAAAAATATAATAACTCTAAGTTAGACATTAAGGACCATATAACATGTAGATTTATTACCCCATGCCAAATATACACATAACCCAATGGTAAACCACATATATCTACAACTCAAGATATATTCTTGTTTTACAAGTAGTTTTGATAGCCTAGAAAAGTAATCATGAGTTTGCACAAATATGAAAAATTAATCAAGGTATAATTGCTTCAAAAATATCTTGTGATCTTATTTTCATGTCCAACACCCTAGTCCTTAAAATTTACTATGCTTTTTTTCTAATATGGGTCTTGATGATGTCTCTTATTTATTAGAGTTCACAAGTTCTATATTTCCCTTTCATATTTTATTTTCTTTGAATATATTTTTGAAATTTAATTACTTGTAATCTTTTAGGAATTGTTTTATATACCTTAATTTGTTACTCTATTGGTACATCTTAGTCATAGGAGCACTCATAATATTCAGGTAGTACTCTATTTTGTCATAAAATTTTGCTCTTAATTAATTTAATTCAAAATTAAAACAACAATTAGGTTCTTCATTGATTTTCCCTTCTAGAAAGATTGGATATGATAAGAAACATTAATTATTAATGATTTATAATTCATTTTTTAATAGTCATTTTAGAGAGATGAAACTATCTATTTTGTTTTTTGATGTTCCAAGAAACATGGTCTATTTATTCTGTTGAGTGTCTTTCTTCTTTTAGTTGCATATCAATGACACGCAAATTGAAAAAAATATCAAATATGACTAAAGTTTCTCCATTATATAGTTATTTCCTCTTTCTTGTCATGCACTATTATTAAGATTTCCTACCATGTTGTTTTCTTTAGGATTATAATATTTAGGTCATGAAATTAGATGACATAGATTAACCTATTTTTTTATAAGTATCTATTTTATAATAAACCACATATTACCTACTACTACCATTTTAACCTTTAGACATTGTAATCCTATAATATGGGTTCTCTTAACACCTTTTTTGTTTTTATTGTAATTCAATTTTAGATTTCTATTTTTTTTTAGTACAATTTCTATTACATTATATAATACCTATTCAATAACAATCTAATTTAATTTGTCCACATATTTCTATAATCCATAAAATTATTTTATCATAAACAAATTAAAGATGTAATAATGATTTATATTCTTGAATGATTTTATTCATTTTAGTTTTTTTTTTTTCCTATTGTCGTGAGTGATCTTTCTAATAACTCAAATATTATTACAAATAAATATTAGACATGTGATCACATTCTCTTGTACCTTAAAATAATATTAAAAATTTAAGAATATTACAAATCTAAAGTAGATACACTTAAAATTTATACATTTATATCAATTGTTTAAGAATCCAAAATTCTATAATTGTTTCTTTATAAAGCTCCAACTCTACTCTATCACATGTCTTGTCAATGCAAATTTATAATAATCCATTTTCTTGGCTGACTTGAAGGAAATGTGACATGATCTTCTTGGTCCTTTTTATCCCATACAAATTTAAACCTCCCCTTTTCCATGGAACTTTTCCTTGGATTCTTAATGTAATACATTTGATTTATTTTTTATACATTCCTCTTTCTTTTTTTCAAATTAAGATTGAAGAATTACTTTTTGATATTTATAATTAACTTTAAAATATATGAGATTAAGTAAAAATTTCTTTTATTACCTTTTCAATTTTAAAATCAAGATTAAGTTATTTCATGAGTTTTGTAACTTAAAATTATATGTTTTTTAATTAGTTGTATAAGTTTTAATAGTTTAAAATTCATAATTAAGAGTAAAATAATATTAAAAAAATCTGAAAGGGAATAAGTAGATGATATGTATATAGTAACTATTTTATATATAAAAATAAATATCAATTTATCTTGATCAAGATCATAATAGATATTCTATTAGTCCTAAAATATTAAACATATAACACACACTATTATTCAATATTTTCTATGTTAGAAAAAAATTTAAGTTTCTTTTTATAATATTTTTTATTTTAACAAATTACTTTTATTTAAAAGAAAATCATTTAGATACTTATAACGATTTTTTAAAAAGAAATACTTATGAAATCTAAAAGAATATGTGGAAAATATGATTACAATCTATTTTTTAATATAAAATATATTGATTTATTCAAAATATTGTCACATTTTGCAAATCTATTAATTTATGCATATCTTACAAACTTTATAAAGAAAAAATTTAAAAATCAATATTTTATCATAGATAGATAATTTTAAATAAAATATATATAAAAAAATTAATTAAATATAATAATATACATGTAAAATGTAATAAAAAAATTACAATAAAATTATAACTAAGACATAATAACACTAATGCGAGATAAAATGATTTGGTTTATAACATTAAGATCATTTTTTCCTTTTTGTTCATAGTAATAATTTTTAAATTATTTTTCTTTAATTTACCTTAGATATTAGTGATGTCCAAGATCAAAAAGGGCAATAAGACCAAACAAAGTGCTTTTTCTAAGAGACAACAATGATAATTTCTATTGCATTTTTTAGAGAAATAATATGAAACAAAATAATAACAAAAATGTTTGATTTTGAAGAAGTCATTTAGCTATATACAATCTCTTCTAGTTTGAGCTTCTTGAAGCAGGATGTTGTGACAAGTTTGAAAATTCTACAATAGACTGATATCAATTTTGATTATTTTTATTCTAGATTTATAAGTCTTACAAATATATAAAGACAAACAAATTTTATATTCATATTGAATAAAATTCTTCAAGGATCTATGCAAATATCTAAGTGGGAGGTATCAATAACCTGCAAATTAATATTAAAGAGATATATACAAAATAGTTTTTAGTCTCATGGTCTTTAAGAAAAAACCAACATGCACTTTCAACTTATTGGAGGTGGTTTTTTGAATCTAATAAAAGTTGATGAGAGCAAACATTAAAATTTGCATAGGGAGGAAGCAAGTAACATCCTTTGAAATTCAATCATTTTGGATGCAAAAGAGAAATTGATAATAGTAATCTTTTTAATGTCAAATACTCTCTTTAAGTTTTAAATATTGCTTCAAATAAAATTTAATCATCTTGCAAATTCATGATAACTTTCATTTCATTAGTTTAAAAATGCTGATAATTTTAACTTATTGGAGGGCATCTCTTGATATCAATAGTAAGCTTCAAATGGATAAAAATACAACTTATAAAACCTAGGTTGTGTTATGAACATCTAAAATATATTAATTTAGAAAGGTTAACACATGAATATTAATTTCTATATTTAAGTCTATAGTTGAAGATGATTGGTGCATGGAAGTGGGTTCTTTAAAATTCAAATGTATTCAACCATTGAGGCATAAGTATTTGGCATGAAATCAAAATTTGATAGGTGCCTAGTAGTTTATATATATATATATATTGAAACAAGTGGAATACAAAGAATAAAAGCTACCAGAGGTAGCTGACAGGAAAAAATAAGACTTATAGCCCATAAAAACCACACAACTAGAGGAGGGTTGTATGTAAACATCCAAACTCATACCAGTACAATTATACAAAGCTATACAACCAAATCATAAGTTGTACAAACTACCACATAGCCACAAGAGGGTTGTATATAAACACCCAAACCCAAAACTGTTCAAAATTACAAAGGTATTACATATATATCAAAAGCTACACCATAAATCAAGCCTACAAATTCATTTCATATACTATACAATTTGAATCTGACTAAGCTTGGTATCAGACTGAAATTGTAAAATATGATCTTTAATTTGCTAAAGTTGAACCTAATTCTTTACGTTTTTCTTGCATAAAACTTGAAGCTGCGAAAACAAAAAAGCCACCTATATAAAAATGTCAGAGTAAAGTCATAAAGTTACACTTGCTTGATGAAAGTTATTAGAAAATACAGCTGAACATCGATCTTTCCATATGTGTTTGACAATCACTTGCCTAATGGAGTCAACAATAACATTGTTATGCATACCAAAACCAAGGATAGCTTCTTTCCAATTTAACTCATGATAGAAAATAACTGGAATTTTTTAAAAAATAGTTGTCCATTGTCTCTTAACATAAGTGCAGTCCCAAAATAAATGTTTCATATTTTCAATGCATAAACAATAGGGGCACTTTGATGGTTGAACCATCATACATTTCAATCTATCCTCAACAGGTAGCTTGCAATGTAAGATTTTCCAAGCTAGCACTTGTGTGTCAAAATCTACTTTCAAATTCCATATTTGAGTACTCATTCTGATCCAAAATTTGGAGCTAAATCTGCATTTCCACTTTTGATTAAGATGGGGAATAAGAGGCCATCTAGGTAGGATATGAGTATATACCTTCTTCAAAGGAAAAAAATAGAATGAACTGAATGACAACCACTTCTAGTCTTTGAAAAAGTTACATTCCCTGGGAGTGCAAAGTTTCATAGAAAGGTCAAGAGGAACTAAGGACTACAGAAAAAACAAGAAATGTTTGTATTTATCACTCAACCCATAATGCTCCTTGAGGTACTACCAAGAGGCCTAGTCAAAAGTGTCAAAGTCCCAAATATCTCTAAATCTATGAATTCCCTTCTTAAACAAATAATAAGCATGTCGTGGGAAGATAATAGCAAGTGGTTGATCATGATAATTAATAAGTCTACTCCACCATATTGAAGCTGATGAAAAGCTAAATCCATGTTGTAATGAAGAGTTATTCCATTTTAAGAAATGACCAACTTGTTGCCAAGCTTTCCAAATTGACTGAAGAGGGAAAGAAGCTCTGATTTTAAAGAAAGGAGACATTAATATCTTATCCAACCAGTTAACCACTTTCCACTTGTTCTTGGCTGTAGCTTCCATGATTCGATGGCAAACCAAAATCTTCCATGGTTCATCTCCATTAACAACTCTAACAATCCATTTTGCAACAAGGCAAAACCCTTGAGTCTTGGGGTCTATGATTCCAAGGCCTCCATTAGATCTTGGCTGAAGGAATCTAGTTAGTAATAATCTATGTTACATTTTTGTAAGCCACTTCAATGAATTTGGCCAATTGGAGGGAGTTGATGTCAAATATTTTTGTTTAGTAATATTTAAGAGAATTAGTCAAATCATCTATAAAAAGAAATATGTGTATGTGAAAGATGTAAGTATATTATATGTCTTAGACTCAAATTAATCAAAGGATGAGAATATTATAAATACACTTTTTTCTTATAATGTCTATTGTTATTCTAAACATGCACGTGAAGGCCACATCACTTTTGTTTACAAAAAAAAGTGCTTATGCTTTGCCACCTAGCTATCATCATGACAATTAACAAATGAAGAAGGGGAAGTGGCAATCACGCCCTTTGAGTCCAATTTTAATATTATCTCTTAGATGTTGACCATCCTTTTTTTGGGGGGGTAGAAATCAATGAGACTTAGCATGTGCATTGGATTGGAGGTGTTGAGCATCCATTTTTCTTGAGATAGAAATCAATGAGACTTATCATGTGCATTGAATTGAAAGTGCATCTGTGATGTCCTACATTATTACTCATCCATGCACCCACCACTAATTATATTGCATTTTTAAAATGCCTATTAAGATTCAAGTAGTCTCAAATGCTATCAAGTATTCCAATTAAATTGTTATAAAAGACATTTGTTTATTCAATAAAAAGATTTATCACTTGCATATTATAGATTTCTAATCTTAATTAAATAGCATACATAATTGTAATGTCCTTTAATATTTTGTTAGATGTGACACAAATACAAAGACAACACAAAAAATATTATCTTAATGAAATTGTGATGCTTCGTACTATAATATCACACTCTTCAAAATCACTTTAAAAACCTCCCCTTGCTAACATTAAAAAAAAAAAAATCTTATCCTACTATTTTTCATACACTTAACAATTTAAAAGCCATAATGATTTTTTTATAAGCCATAATGATTTTTTTTTATGACACAAGAATCATTGTTTCATTAATAATGCTAAGGATAACTCCAAGTCATAGGCATGAAAATGGAGACTATCATTTGTATCTACGCTTTAAGAAAATGCATGAGTTCATAAACATTTATCATTTTCAAATGGGACAACGATTGAAAGGTAATGAATTATTCTAGAATGGACTATAATGCCTTGAAGGTTAATTTAACCAAATTTAGAAGCCATGTCTTATGACATTCAAAACCACTAATAATTTGGAACTCCATCCTAGGACGGCGTCTAGTATTGATTCGTCAAAGTACTTTCCCGGTAGCCGCGTAAAGTATTTCCCGACGAGGATGCATCACCACATTATAAGATAGGGTAGTTGAACAAGTTATATGTTAGTTGGGTCCATAGCCTTGGCCCTTTCTTTTTCCTATTTATCGATTCGTGTAAACAAAGGTCAGGTACACCTTATCATTACTTCACATGGTATACACCCCACCTCTTTACACATGGGGGGAAATTCCCTTTTTCCTTCACCATGAAAGGGGATAATAAGAAGACATTTGGATCTCTTTAAAATTTTGATTTGGTTATTAAAATTTTATTGAATAGATTATAAAAAGTTTATTAAATATTAAATTTTATTGTGCATAAGGTTTGCAATGTTATAAAAGAAGAGTGTCAAGATTGTATCCTAAATGAGATGAAATAATTATCTTTCAATTCTTTATTTTTAATTTATTCAAAAAATTGAATATAAAAAAAATGATAAGTAGGAGGTATTTTTCACATTGTGTCAAATTATGATATTGCTATCGAGATTCAACTATGTAGTTTTTGAGTCAAACTCATTGACCCATGTTTCATAAGTAGTGGTTCATAAGAACCCTTCTCTCATGATAATGAATGGTCTACTTAACACTCATTACATCTAGGTTATGCTCACATAGGTAAGACATTGGGCCTTCTGAAGAGGTCACCCTTCCTGGATTGCAAGCTAAGTGGGCTTAACCTTCGGGAAAACTCTATGGTTAAGCACGCTTGAGTTGGAGTAGTACTAGGATGGGTGAAGGCCCAATGCTTTACCTCTGTGAGCATCACCTAGATGCAATGACTGCTAAGTGGATCATTCATTATCATGAGAGATGGGTTCTTGTGAACCACTACTCATAAAATATGGGTCAATAAGTTTGACTTAGAAAACTACAGAGTTGAATATTGAATCCTGATAACAATATCATAATAAAAAATATATTATAAATTTTATTGCATAAAAAATTACAATACTATTAAATTGTTTTTAGTTTATTAATCAAGTTGCATAGATTACGAAGAATTTATTAAATATTAAATTTTTCTATGTTATAAAAGAAGATGGTCAAAATCATACTCTAAATAAGATGAAATAATTATCTTTCAATTCTTTATTTTTACTTTATTCATAACATTGAATATTTTAAATAAAAGTTTAAAGATTAAATTTGATTGCGTAAAAAAATTACAATATTATCGAAAAAAAATCAAAATCGTACCCTAAATAACCCTTAATTGTTCGTTCATTTATGTTGTAAGCTTCCAATACCAACAAATTGCTATTACTAAATCATTCTACTTCTAGATATTCAAAGAAAATAAAATAAAATCCGGTCCTCCTATTGGTTGTAGATGACATTAAATATCTCCGTATTGATTGAGACTAGGGATATGGTGGTACTGTATTATTTAGTTCTGTGGATAACGCTAAAGAATCTCCATATCACTATAGATTTTGACGCGGAATTCTTTTCCAAATCTTGAAAAGAGATTCTAGATTTTAGAACCACTAGAAGGGAAGAAAATTGAGGCCATTTCCATGTGGCAAGTTGGCAAAATCAATAATATTTTTAATGTTAGTTTCATTCTTTATGGTTGGTTAATAATATTTTTAATGTTCACGAGTTGTGGTTAATAAGTAGTAGGGTTAATTGATTTTTACCTTAGAGATTAAGGTCTTTAACTTAAATTTTTAAGCGATGTTGATGGAGAGGAGAAAACGCACTAAATGTTTTATAGGAGGAAATCAAAAAAATAAATGAGTAGGGGAGAAGATCCAGTAGTTGCCAGGGCTAACTTCGCGCAACCGTAGAATTCAAACCGTATGTCGAATCAGGAAAAAAATTTATGGGTTTTTTTTGCACATGAGTTAAGTGCTTATAACTAAGGTTTCAGCTTCTGGGCAATTCAATTGAATGCGGGAGCATTGGATATGCGCGCGGAGGTAAAAAAGTCACCTTTTAGAGGGCTGTCCCAGTAGCCGCTCGCTCTAATTTCAATCAATTAGAGCTGTTTTAGCACTTAAAATCCACTTAAATCAGTCACTTTAACACTTAATGAGCGGCTATTGGTGTTTTTGTAATTAGTTATTCAATAACATAAAGTTTTTTAATGGATCAAAGTCAATTTTTTTTTGGGGGGTTAAGTGAACATGGAGGTGGCGGTTATTCAATGGCGGGCGGCTATTGGCTCTTCTCCCCTAAGTTAGAAGAGTATGTTTGAAAAGAATAGCATTCACGTTGGAAAAGTATGTTTGGAAGAAATAAATGAGAAATGGAAAGGAGTGGATATCTAGTTATAAAAGGAGATAGAGGGTAGGAGGAATACAAATATGCAATTGCACAAATGATATGATTGTAAGTGATGTTGAAGAAGGTGTAAAAGATCTCAAAATATAAATTGTAATTATAGTGGTATCGATATTGATATAGTATTAGTTAAAATGGTATCCTTTTAAAGAAATTGTATGAGATGCAAGTCTCATGAACAAATTTTAACAATTTCAAAGGTGAGGTCTCAATAAAAATCTAGACAATTAATTTAAAGAATATTATTTTAATAATATGCGATGTTGATAAGTAGGAGGTATTTTCCACAGTGTGTCAAATTATGATATTGCTATCAGGATTCAATTGTGTAGTTTTTCAAGTCAAACTCATTGACCCATGTTTCATGAGCAATGGTTCACAAGAACCCATCTCTCATGATAATGAATTGTCCACTTAGCACTCATTGCATCTAGGTGATGCTCATTGACATGTTGTGGAAAATATCCCCTACTTATCAATTGATGAACTAAAGGGGCTCTATAATGAATGGTTCATAAGGCACAACACTTGTCGAAGATTTTGCAAATGGGGTTGCAAGCTAAGCAGTCTTAACCTTGGAAAACTCCATGGTTAAGCACTGCAAAACATTGAGTTGGAGTAGTACTAGGGTGGGTGACCTTCTAGTAAGGCCTAGTGCTTTACCTTTGTGAAGAGCATCACTAGATGCAATGAGTGCTAAATAGACCATTTATTATCATGAGAGACGGGTTCTTGTGAACCACTACTCATGAACACATGAATTAATGAGTTTGAATAAAAAAACCATGTGGTTGAATCCTAATAGCAATATCATAATGTGTGATGTGATTTATGCTTTGTTTAATAATATAGTAAATAATATCATTACAAAATCATTTAAAAGTTATCACAAAGGAGTCCTTAAGGATATAGAATATAGCATAGAGTGAAAATAATGTGTAGTTAAGCATCAAGAGAATTTTGTAGTTTTAAGAAAATTACAATGTTGTCTTTATCATCTTTGTAAATATATTTTATATGTTAATTTGTGTTTTATCCTAAATCAATCTTTTGGATTATTAGAGTCTTCATTATTAATTTTTATTATGATTTAATATTATTTAGTTAAAATAAGCGTGTGCGAAAAGAAAGGTGTTATAGTTGTCACTTAAAGTATGTAATCCAAAATATATGGAAATTGTTGGATGAATTTGATACTTATCAGATTTCGCATACGTATCACAAAGGAAACATGCTAGCAGACCGACTAGCAAATATGGGGTGCCAAAAAGAAGAGGTGTGCATACTAGAGAATGATGATAAGTTAAATGCCTTCCCAAATTTAGTAGAAATAGTAAGAAGAGAAAGCATTGACAAGTCTAACTAGAATTTGGAGGAAGGGGTCGGGTTTGCTTCATCGCATAATTCAAAGTTGCATAGTTGTAGATTGCTCGATTTAATGAGTAATCATTAAAAATATAAGATTTGATTGTTAATCCATGATTTAAATATGGTGGATGTTTGTATTAGATATGGAAATCTAAAAGGTTATGAATTGATGTGCTCAAGTTGTGTGTAGCTGTCAAAGCTCTTATGAGTCCTAATGGGGTATTGTACTGCCTTGTACATGACATCAACGAAAGGCAATTCTCTTAAGGCATAATGGATTGCATCAAGCAAGCAAGTGATAATGTTTCAAAAAGCTAACATTTGTTTCTATGGTTGCAAGTGTAGAAAGGTACAAAAAATTTTGCTTAATGATGGTGGTGTACTAAATCTCAAGCAGGTAGATGGTTTTTTGGGAAGGAAATTAGTAGTAACTCATGCTGGAGAAGGACAAGATGACATATGTATGTTATGTCATCCTCCTCACGCATGTGGAAATTAAGGTTGATAAATACACTTTTCAAAATACCAGTAACTCATCCCAAAATAACAAGTGCAGAGGGTTTGTATGAGATCTGATATGCATCAAGCGCCTTCTTCGGAGGAGGAAGGTGAAATTAGGCATAATTGGTAGGCTTGTAGGGTGTGTCGAAAGGCTATCATGGAATATTTGCCGAGGAATTATAGGGTGTGAATGCTAGTTTTAGAATGGGAGTTTCCTTTCTTAGATACAATAGGAGATGTAGAGATTGGTCATATTTTCAAGTTGCATTGCTATCAATTTTGTAAGAGCATGAAGAGAGTGTTGGGGGATGAGATTTTTATATCCTCGGGCAAGGAGAATCATTTTTCCTTCACATTTAATATCAATTTTCCTATTAAATGCATTTGATATATTGCAATCACTTCCAGTACTGCAATTAATTTCCCACAAGGTGATAAGGGAAGTGTTCTTGTTAGATAACAAACTTCTGAAGGTGGTACAAGCTTACAACTTATGGAAGGGACAAGGTCGAATTGGTGGCCTATTTCCATGACACTTCTTTTTGAACGGTAATGTCCATATTTCACTTCTTGATGCAATGAAAAACACTATGGAAATGCAGAGTTTCAGGTACTTGCAACAAGCTTTGGATAGACATACTGGGGTGGTGGGGGAAGACATGGAAGAAATGATAAAGAGGACGGTGAATGCAATACTGGTTCTCATATCCCATGAGTATATAAATTGGTTAATGTTCATCCTGCTCCAACCGACCAAGATCTCCAACTAAGGCATAACCTTGACAATGCAAGTTCTTCTCTTCATCTACGGTATGGTGTTATTCCTAATTTGAATGCTTTGTATCCAATGCAGGATAATGTGGAAGAATTCCAGGAACAATAGGGGGAAAATGAAATACGATTTGATGGTATGGAGGAATAAGGGTTGTGTGATTAAAGTACTTTTGCTGTATGACAGTTTGTAAGGGCTTATTAAGAAATTTTTGTGTAAAGTCTATGTTTTGTTGAATTATTTACAGTCAAAACTCAATATGTAAGGGAAATTTTTAGGTTATTAGGTAAAGGGGGTAAAATTTTGGTAGCTACAAGTTAGCATATTGTAACATCTGGCTGTCAAGAGCCTCAAAACTTACATTTTGTAATATCCTATTTCTATATTAATATATATATACAAGCTCTCGCCTTTTGCTTAAAAAAATATATATAGTGGATATGTGTAAAATTTATGCCTTGTAGAGAGTAATGACAATTTACATGTTAATAATTAAAGCTTATAATATTTTTGTTGAATTTTTCTACTTCTACATTTTAAAGTCAATCAATAAAAATGTTCAGCTTTAAAATTACACAATACCTTTCAATCTTCCCAATTTATTCTAATAATTTAGGCATTACTCTGTACTTATATAATCTTATAAAATAAACCAACCCAAGACAAAACTCGGTTAAAGCTAAAATATTACAATTTTATACATTTATATTTTAAAAAGGTAACAATAATTAACTATTGTATCTTCAGTAGTATTCCTTGGACCACTTGTCCTCTCAAGCAAAGGTGAGATATCTATGGGAAAATGAAAATCTCTAGGAGTGCCAAGAAATGCACTTGTTATTTGTTCTAATCTCTTAACTATCTCCATCATATTTGGGCATTGTTGTGGTAACTCCCTTGTGCAAACCAATCCTACTTGCATACATTGAGTAAGGCATGCCAATACCATTGATAAGTCTATTTCATTAACATCTCTAAGCAAGTTGTTGTCCACCACTTCTATTAGTCTATTTGGAAAGTCCATACTTGCCCATTTTGGAAGATTGATACCTTCTACAAACATGTCATCTGTAGGTCTCCTCCTTGTCAACAACTCTAAAAGTAGAATTCCATAACTATATACATCACCTTTTGCTGAAATTTGTCCACCTATTCCATACTCTGAAATACAATAAAATAACAAGTAAATCTCATGACATTTGAAACATAGATATAAAATATCAAAAATAATTTAATAAAATTTATATTCTAATATACAAAATCTATACCTGGTGCAATGTAGCCAATGGATCCCCTAAGTGCATTTGTAGGAGTCTGTGAATCCATTACATTCTCAAATAGGAGTTTGGTAATGCCAAAGTCTGCTATATATGGAGTCATATCATCCCCTAGCAATACATTATTAGGCTTTAGGTCACAATGAATAACTTGCAATAAAGCAATAATAATGAGGTAGATATGCCATTCCTAGCATTCTTTTGCTATTCTTAATCTGTCATTCAAATTTAATATTCATTCATTCTCCTTGAGATATAGCTATCTCGCCAAACTTCCATTCCACATGAAAGGAAAACCAATGCTTTAATATCAAGATTGGAACAAGACTAAATAATTTTGATCGATTGTGATTTAATATCGCTTTGCATGACTTGTTTTCCAATTGGTCTTTTATTTTGATTTATCTTTTTTACCCATACTATTCCTACTCATCGCCACCTAGATATTCCCATTATTTATTGTGTTTTGATTGGTATATAATGATGCATATTGTTTTATTTTTATATCTCATGTTTCTTTGTTTATTCCTTACATTACCCACTAAGGTTGATTTCCACCTTGTGTGTGTAGGAATGTCTTTATGTATGATGGTTGTTCTTTGCATAGATTTACCAAGTCCATGCCAATGTCTTGAGTACACAAGAACTTCCTTATGCTTAAATGTATTTCATGATTGTTTGGGTATGAAAAATTGTAGGTTCCAAAACACACCTTGATTTGTAACCTACACTTCACATGGTACCCAAAACATACCATGTTTTCTAACCTCTACTATGGAAAAGTATAACCAATTTACCCAATAAGAGGAACAATTGTGTAGTTTCTATTTCAAATGCAAACCTAGATATACACAATTTTAAAAACTCATGGGTTGAGTATGTTGTGAATTTCAAGTTAATAAATAGAGTGTGTTTTGAAACCTCTTATTTGTCATAATATATTCATAACTATACATATCTAGATCTCTATTTCAACTAATAATGTCATCATTTCATGATGGTGTGTTTGGGTATGGAAAATTATAGGCTTCAAAACACACCATGATTTGTAACATGCACTTCACATGGTAACCAAAATAGAGCATGTATTGTAACCTCTACTGTGGCATCTACATCTAATTCTCTTTACAAAAAAATGGCATGAGTCAACTTAGAACTCCCTTGCTCAAGTAATTTTTAAGCCTTATACATATTAATGCATACATAGAGCTATCAATTACAATTGGATGATAAATCTTCTTGATGTCCCTAAAAACCTTCATAGATTTAGGGCATTGTTGTAGGCTCAACTTAGTGGATGTTGGTAAAGGAATACTTAAAAGATTATCATTATGCATGTTGAACCACTATAGAATAGTCTCAAGATACTTCCTCTAGTTTAACCAGAGCTTCTTATTAGCCATATTTCTATGTATTTATATACCAAGGATGTATTTGATAGCTCCTAGATATTTCATCTCAAACCTATAATCCAACTAAACCTCAAGTTCTCTAATCAACACTTCATTAGTCCTAATGATTAACATATCATAAACATGTAAAATTGTGATTAACTCAACTGAATTCCTTGGAATACCTAATTCTAATGCATATGTATCAAATTTTTTATACATGGTGAGTAATTTAATCCATATAAAGACCCTTTTAGTTTAGAAACCCTATATTCTATACCCCTTATCTAAAATTCCTTAGGTTGAAAAATATAGATTTTCTCATCTAAATCTCCATACGATAATGTTGTATCAAAATTTATTTTGTCCACTTTAAAATAAAAAGATGTAGCTATAGACAACAACATCCTAATGAATTTGTTCATATTTTCCCCATGGCTA
>VDFB02361834.1:0-59922 GCA_007258455.2 Sequoia sempervirens
AAATATAAACTAAATAATTAGGACCAAGTTTGGAAAAGATGTGAAGAATCAATTAGTCATCCTCTTTATCAATACCACATTGCTTCAATTGTAATATGAGAGAATTTAGCTTGGTAAATAAGTCCTAGATATTATTAAAATATGTGTGATCTAAACCAATGAGATCATTCTTAAATTTGGAATGTCTCATTTTATGTTTCTTTCCAAATAGATTCTCCAATGTGGTCCAAATCTCATTTGGTTCTTTGCAAGATTCAACATGAAAACAACGATTAGGAGAAACTAATAGACATAAACTTCCATAGGCTTCATCTTTCCTATCAAGCCATTTTCTCTTTTCTATAGCACATGTGGGTTCATGATTTGCACCCAATGTGATCCTCTATAACTTCAATTTGAGTAATTATAGAAAATCCATTTGTGACTTCCATTCATAGTAATTATATGAATTAAGAGGAATAATTTTGGTATATCCATGATGAAAATATAAAATAGGATAGAGAAACAACAATATACCCCTCACAATACAAGCAATCAACCCCTTTGTTCAACAAAATCCACTTTTTGTAAATTTTTAAAAGGATAAACTAAATTACAATATCTTGTTGGTATAAATAGGTTTTTTACATATCTAGGTCCTATTTGCATGTTAAGCCCACTTAGGTCCTAGGAAGGAATCTTTCTAGTTAAGCATTAGTTGTCATGTATCTTATCTAGTTGACTTTTATTTAATGTGTGTGTCCTAGGTCATTTAATGTTGGCTCATGTCATTTAATTATGACACATTCATTTAACTTTGGCACATCGTCACACCTTTCCTATATAAGAAAGACACCATATGTATATTGTAACAATCTAACAACAATTCAATTTGATTGTCAATCCATATTCAATCTGGCAATCATGCATCCATACTCAGCATGATATTTCTACCATTTTTTTCTTATAAAAGTTATTTTGTCTTGTAGGTGATCTTGGGGTGTTGAGGAGTTCACCATAAACTCCTACATATCTGAATTCAAACTAAAATATTATGTACTTGATAAAAATATGTAAAAGTGCATGCATGGATCTAAATATCTCCTCAATACCTTTCCAACACCACAAGGATCATGAAAATATAAGATCTAAGAAAAAAATTATGAGCTCATAAGATAAAAATGATGATCTAACTTCCATAGGCGATAAAATATATCAACCAAAAATAATGATAATAAGACCTGTACCAATGGAAACTATGTAGAACCTATTTTCCAATGACTATAAGAAAATTAAAAGCCAATATCTTGGTGAAAACATATGGATCTCAAAAAAATAGCTCTCTTAGTGAGGCAAAAGTGGCCTTGGCATCAAGATTTACGATGAGATTAGTGATATCACCTCATTGTTGGAAGATCTATGTGGCTTGTTAGTGGTATGGACCAAGAGGAACAAAGGAAACCAACCATGAGTTTGTATGGCCACTCGAGCAACATGTAGGAAGTTGGTGTTGATGGAGCAACAATTTGTGGTAGAGGAGGTGGTGAGGTCTGCATCGACCACTGGGAATAAGCCCTATATGGCTAGGTGAAACCATCCAGTAATCTTTGCATTACCTAGGTGCCTAGCAATTATGTCAAAATATCATTTCCTAGTATTTTTTATTAAAAAATAAAAAAAGTGTACCTACTTGAGACTAGATGATGTAAACTAACAACCAATTATGTAAGATTAGAATATTCTATAGAATATGTCAAACTACTAACTATACTCAAATATGGCATGCTATAGGCTAGGACAACATCGTATGGTATAGATCTATGGATTTCATATGATTGCACAATTTTTTTTTAGTCAAATTCTAATAACCTCCAAAAATGGCTATTTTTTACTCCAAAATATAGAGTTCCATATGTGAAAATAGGGTTTTTATGCCTTCTAGACTTAATGGTGAGGTCCTTTTTTCCCAAAATTAATCCAAAAAATTATTTTCTTGACTATCTCCCAAATTTGAGAAGGGTTTTGCAAATTTGAAGCTTTGATACCATGTAAAAGTCACTAATAGACTCAATATCCTAGGATCGCCTACAAAACCAAAGACTATATTCCATAAGAGAGCAACAAAAGAAATAATTTTTTTATTATTGTGCAAAATGAATCATGATTAAATGGATCAAAGATACTACTTAATGTACATATGACGCCTTGCTTATATAGAAAAGTTTGAGAGATAATACAAGAAAAGATTGTGGCAAGTGTCTTAATCCTATATTATGAGACAACTAAAGGAGATCACATGTATACTAGACTTCTAAAAAATTCCTAAAGCCCTAAGTAAACTACACATGTGAACGTGTGTGAATAGGACCTACATGGTGAACTAGTTAGGTAATATGCCTTATTCACACCAACATATCTAACTATGCATTTATTGTGTTGTAGGTAAGGGGTCAAGAAGATTTGAAGAATTGTCCATGTTTTAGAACTAGTTTGTGACTCGTGTAAACTAGGAATGAGTTCTTGGTAAAGTATAATGTATTGTTTATGAGACCTCTCAGTTTGAGATTGTTGTAAGGATTCAAGGTTTGTTGTAATGCGTAATATCTTAGAATAATTATTGTGTTCAAATGAAATTTAAATACATCATTTTATCTATATTCATTTTATTATGTACTTTGTATTGATTTGCTATTTGATTTGACTACATTGAATTCCCATGCACCTCAAAGTGAGGAAAAAATGTATGGTGAAATTAGCAATTCTCATACAATTTTCCATTTATTTTTTGGATCACCTTGATAGGAATTTCTTTATGTAATTATATATCAACAAGTCACACACTGTTGTGATAGGTTTGGTTCTTACCTCAATCCTTATCCATCTTTTTCTACTTTTGTTTACAACACCTCTCATAGATTCACCACTTACTCCTCATTATCACACTCGTATTTGCATTTACTCCTATACCTTTTCTTCCTATCTTGAGACTACCAATTTGCTGCCCCAATTTATTTCCCAATTTCTCAAGATTGATCACACAATTCATGAGAATGAATTTTATATTCAAACTTTTAAATTCAATTTCTAAACTTCTTGCCCCTTCCTACTAGCTACTCTAAGTTGAATTGGTGCATATTTATGCAATATGTTGATATCTCATGGTATTTAAAGATATTCTATGTGTAATTATTTCATATAGGAGATTATAAGGATAAATCATTAGATCACACTTTGATTTATGAAAGGGTACTAATAAAATCATCACATTAAAATTTAATCATATAGATCATTTGCATGTTTATATATGTTTCCTTTGACATCACTCTTTACTATTAAGTTGATCCACCTAGGGAGTTGACATAAGAGAACACAATCACTTATTGAGCCAACAATGTCCCTGATGGTTTCCCTAGACACCACCTTAACAATTTAGATATAAGAAGGTGAAGGAAAACATAAATTTTTGGAGCACACTCTATTAGTTCAAATCCAGACAACACAAATCAAAACTACATGAAATTTCAAATTCTTATAACTAGAGATCAAACCTATGATGCTTGAAATCAACCTACCAAATTCCAAGAGCGGCCTACTTTGGATTTCAATGTTATGTTTTAGAGCAAATAAGTTATGATTTTGAGTTATAGTTAATAAATTATGATCAAAACAAAATATAACTATCTATTGATTGTCAAAATTGGGTAGTTGCTTTCATTTCCAATATTTTTAAATTTCAAGATTTAAATACAAATTTATCACAACTTTATATAAAGTTAATTGATTATTATATTTATTAAATATAGTTTTAGTATGGGAAACCATTTATTTCTATATAACTATATCTACACATATTAGGTTTTTTTAATAATTTGATTTTCATGTAGAAACTATAAGTGTACTTAACAATAACATATTATCAATTGAACAATAAGTTTTCATTAATTTTTTTTAAAAAAAGAAAGCTTCTTATATAAGTATCCTAGTTAAATTAATTAAATCACAATATATGAACAATCTAATCTAGGAGAAAAGTTTGGGATTGATTAAATTACTAAAATAAATGCACATGGATCAAGAAGTATGATCTAAAATGTTGATTTAAAATACATATAATTATTATCAGAAGTATGTTGATCTTAATTGCATAGAAATTTTAAATAAATAAATAGTGTTGTTTAGCTCTAAATATAATGTTGATTTAGTATGATAGATGTGCCAAATTGATTTGTCATTAGGGTAGAAAATTAAAACATGTGGGGTGAATACTATGGATTGATAAAATGTTGTCCAATGTTTTGGTTCACATTCATGCATAAAATTAATCTTTGCACATGTAGATTTGAACCTTGTATGTGAATTCAAACCTTACATGTAATTATGAATTGTATGGAAATCAATATTAGACATGTGATCATCTTAATGTTTGAATTGTGCATCTAAAAGTAGGTGGTGTTATTTGACATAATTAAGGAGCTTACTAGGCTAAGATTGTTCTCCTTTGGTCATACCTTTATTACCAATTCTACATTTTGGTATGGTGATTAAAGACACACCAAACAACCATGTGATATGCCTAGATTGTTGATGTTAAAGAATCTTATGATAGTGCAACATGTAGCCAAAGTCTCTCATGTGGTTCCCTAGTTCTTTGATAATAATAATGAATTAGGGTTTGTCCTTTATACAACACCTTATCATACTACTCAAATAGTTTCTCTTTAGTAGGCTCATAATAACTAGTTAGAAAGTGGTTAGCATGGTCCCCATTTAAAATTTGAATTTGAAAGTTTTTGAGGTTGAATCCACACCCTGAAATTTGAATCATATTTAATGTCCATGATGCATAATAATCCATAGTGATAGAAAAATTTCAATTAAATGTCATATCGACATCCATCAAGAATAAAAATAAATTTAAGTTATTTTATCAACTTCCACATAAAATCATATAATCTTACATACTAATTATTATATAAAAAACAAAGGAACTGTAATAAATCTAAAACAAAAATAATAATACAATATATGCACTTCCCCTTATAAATACCTAACATTATTTATACATTTATTCTATTACTTTGAAAGTACCTTTTGGCATATTGGAGAAATAAAACTGTGGAATTTTTTTAATTAAATAAAGACTATATATATTAGTAACTCCAAACCAACAAAATTCTCCCTTTATTCTAAGTAGAGCTTTTTCAACATACTTATTATGACTCACTCATGCAACTCAAACTATGGGCCTCCTTTTTTTCCTATTGATATGACCAAAAGAATGAGTACAATTTAAAAGACAGCCAATCAGCTGCCAAAACATAATAAGAGAGTTTTTTCAACATTCTTATTATGACTCATTCATGCAACTCAAATTGTGCACCTATCTATTTTTGTATTGATACAAGCAAAAGAATAAGTACGATATAAAAGACAGCCAATTAGCTGCCAAAACATAATACGAATACATACACAACTGTTACAAATCATCATGGTCTAGACAAAAACATGAACAGCTTCAAGGAGCATGATACAAGACAGATTTAAACTTTGAATTTTGACATCTGTTGCAGCTGTTTAGAACATACAATAGGGGAGAGGACCCTGTACCTGAGCATGTTTCAATAGTTGTGATAGTAGTTGTTTATATAATGCCTAATATTTTTATCAATATTGGATCAATAGTTGTGACTTTAAAGTTGTTAGTGTTGATGATGACTACCCATAATTAAACAAAATGTTTTCTTTTGATCTAAAAAGCAACCAATCATGTGATTCCACATCAGCGCTCAATAAAACATGCTATGAATGCACAAGTATTGGTCTCACTTTTTTTGTGGGTCTTTTTGGACACCTTGACAAAAAGCATGTTGATGTGGCATCATATTTGATGATGTGGCCCTGAAACCTTAGTTATAAGTAGGGGACTTGCCAAGTAAGCTACTATCATTGGTATGAGTTTTCCACAGTCCATTGGAGATAGATAATATGCTTTTGGATTTGGCTGTGTATGTTTTTTCATCGACGTTTCGGATCACACTCAGTGATCCATCATCAAGAAGAGGAAGAATGATAAAATTGGGAGTGATTTGAAATTTCCAAGTAGGATAATTAGAAGCACGAAGTTAGGGTGCACAACTACTGGGTCCTCTCCCCTATAAAAGATAATATAAAAGAATGAGTACGCGGTCAATCAATCAGCTGTTTGGACCTCCTTTTATTAAGGCACACCAATTTACTGAGAGATAAAATGGGTTGTTCTTTTAATCATATAAAACGGTGATAAAATGAGATCGCACCTGTCAAAAAAAAAGAGAAGTACATTGTCAAATCTACTCTCTGGATAAAGTAGTCTATAAGGTAATCATATTCCTAATCAAATAATGTATGCTTCTGTATGTTGGGAGACTAGTATTATTAGTACAGTGTGGGTGCCTTAAATGCTGTTTTTCTTTTCTGTCGCTACTTAAACTATACATATAAGGTAATACTGATAATAATATATTTTTTCTCCATCCCAATCATATTCAGTTCGATCTTCAACTCGCTACATGAGTGTATTTTCGCACATTTTTACAGTAACCGAGGGAGGCATGGGACTGAAACTCTGGCCATTTTATATATATATTGTATAAAACAAACCCATTTACAAAAAAATATGGTTGTACATGCTAGGGTTCAGGCAAATGACTGAAATTATGGCCGATTAATATTATATATAAAACAGACCCATTTACTGAATCTGTAGTTGCACTTGTTAGGAACCAGTCACTGCAGATCCAGTGATTGTGGCAGCATGGGAATTAGTATCGATGGTTGTTTTGAAATTCCATTCCAAAGAGGACGATTTTGTTTTCCTGAGGATTCTTTTGTAGATCCTCGGGGACCCAGTTACTTGTACTTCATGGCTTTGTTCAGTAAATCAGAGCATTGAAATTCTAACCTTGGCAAAGGACTGAGTAGAAAAGTTGAGGAATGTGGGTTGTTGGCCTAGTCAATGTCCCATCTTTTCATGCAATGTAGGCATGTGATATATACACTTAAAAATATATAGTAATTTAGGCATGAAATATAATGCAATAATACTGAATGTGTACTCTTACTGAGGCTCATGTTAAGCAAGGTCGTTCTGTAAATTCATTACCCACAGCTGCTTGACTTTGTCACTTATAAGGACAAAATACTTGAGGATATCATATATTATTTCGGAGATATAATAGCCGGTCGTGTAGGACTTAGTGTACTTCAAATCCAACCAAATACATTTTGCAGAAAACATTCCATTGTTCCTTTTACCAAAAGTCCTCAATCAATTTCTGACGACCCATTCTTATTCCTACGATCTGGACACTATACCTACTTTTCATTCAATTCTTCCTTTATTCGATCACCTGATCTTGTCAAGTCAGAAAGAGCATTCCCTTATCTTGATAGGAATTTCAGTCCAAATCTAGGTAGTTCAATTTGGAATGGAACTGCTTGTGTAGGCATGGTGGGCATTAATTGGAGCGAGTCCATGCATCTATTTTGGCCACGATCCCCACCGTCCATGTCACTTCAACCTTGAAATAATGCATCTTAAAATTTATTGTTTCTGAGTTGTTATCGTGGTTGATTGTAAGGTTCTATGACCTACTCGAAATTTTGACGAGAATTTAACCTTCTATTTTCTTCTCTATAGTGCATTTCCTTGGTGATCTAGGTAGTACTTGTCTTCAAAGTAAGAATCACTTATTATATCATTTGATACCTATACTTATTATATCATTTGGTACCTTGTAGTGGTAAATTATGCTAAATCAGCTTTTTCAGAATTTTCAACTTCAAATTGATGTTTTCCTCCTCAAGGTTAATGATTTTACTAGAGGGACTTTGGACAGTTTAGAGGTATTGAAGAAAAGCGTAACTGATCACAATTAAAAATACTGTCCACAATGGTTTAAATTGTTTGGGTTTAGAAGTATATCCATGACCATGATATTGAACTGGTCTGCATGTCAGCAAAGTACCAGGTACTGTACACAATCCACGTGTTGGAAGATTGCATTTGACACATAAACAGACTCAGGCATGGGAGGATAGACAGCGGAAAAGGATGTGTGCAAATCATACAAGACAGTTAAAACTGACACTAATCAGCTAGTTCTTTTAAACCTAACTACTCTGGATTCAAACCGACTTTATCAATTTGTCGTCGTTAAAACTTTTAGTCCGTTGCCATGTATCTTAGCTAATGATATATCTATGAGGTTACTAAAACATGGAGGCATTTTTGATAAATAAGATTGCCAGCTTTTTGAGTTAAGGCCGACATGAAACTACATAAATGGCCACTTGATTTGTTGGATTTGGAGGCCTTTTTGGCAAGATTCTAACCAGACATCATGGGAAGGGACAAATGAGATAGGCTGTGATTTTGGCAAAGGTTCTCAAGATTGTGGGGAAGAGAATTGTGCAGTTTGGTGTGCGCCGCCAAGATAATCATAGATAATGATGAATAAAATATTTTCAATGTGGACACTGGGAAGGATACTTTATAGGGGTTTGGGATTGCAGCTGTGAATAGGCCCAATATCGAATTTAATTAGTAGTTACTGTCACCATATTAGAGTATCAAATTAAATAAATATATGTTGTAAACTTTGCCTTAGCCCACAGTTTGTTCATGTATGATGCGGGGTTGGACCACGGTGGCACTGTACCATGTTAGACATGTACTTTGGACACTGTGCAAACAGAGAGAGAAGGTAAGACAGAAGACAGTCACGACGTACTATGCACGGCTAGAATTTCAAGTGAGGAAAAGCAGCAATCCTAGCTAGCTAGGTCATGTAGAACTCAAATGGGCGGTGAAATCCAATATATAGGGCCTTGATGGTTTGTTATTGTTACAAACGAAGTCTCGTCTACACTCTTCTAAAGGTTTTAAGAGCAAGCCCTAGTCCTATACCAACTAGCCCTTTGCCCGAGCGCAACTTCAGAACGAAAGCCCATTTTATTTTGAAGTCTACTCTCTCCCTCAAAGGTAGGAAGAAGGATGCCCAGAAATCTGGCTAGCAGCTGACAATGTATATTAGGTTAGGTGTGTCCTGAGCTTCTCTTTCTGATCAAAAGGCGGGGACACAGACATCAATTTTTCTGCCAAGTACCAGTCTGAATTCATTAATACCCATACAAGAAATGGAAGGCCAAGCCCACGGCAAATGCAAAGACAAGTCCTCCAAGTATTTGGATGCCTTGTGGGAAAGTCTGGCAGCATCGGCTGCAGCTGCCGAGCATCAGAAATCGAATCAAGCAGATAAGGTAATAACTTTGTTTTGTACATTTATATGATCCTCCTACCAACAATTGCCTTTTTAAGTTTTAGATGTCTCTGTATGTATTTCTGAATATCCACGGTGGCCTTAAAAATGTTTTACACTGATATAACGATACCCATAACGACCTTACTGAGGTTTTTTTTCTTTCGTCTGTGTTTGTTAAGTTCAACAATGGCATTGACTCTATTTTGCACTGATATAAGAACACCATCATGGCCTTGACTAGATTCAGGCATGTCAATGGGTATTTCTGAATACTAGGGCCTAAATCCTGTTATTTTACTGATATAACAATACTAACAATGGCCTTGTTGAGTTTGAAAATGGTCTAAATCTTGATTTAAAGTGCACCAACAATGGTCTTGTAGAGTTCGAAGCATTTATACATTTTTTTTTGGATGCTGATTCGCCTTTTGTATGTGCTATCTAGGAACCGACCACTCAATCCTTGAAAGCCAAAGAGCCAATGGAGAAATTGCCGAAGCAGTCGAAGTCTCAAGAGTACGGGGAAAAGACTAGAGGAAGTAAAGACCTGAGCCTCAGTCCTAAGAAGTTCAAACGTTCTAGGGAGCCAGGGAGATATAGAGGTGTTCGGAGACGTCCATGGGGTCGTTACGCTGCAGAAATCAGGGACCCCAAGTCTAAGGAACGCCGATGGCTTGGAACCTTTGATACAGCAGAAGAGGCTGCTTATGCTTATGACATGGCTGCCAGATCTATGAGAGGTATCAGAGCAAGAACCAATTTCCTCTACATTAATTCAGAGCCATGCAGCTTCTTCTCCAAACAGCCTGTTGTCGACGTGCATGCTTTGGGGTCTAGCTCCAAATTAAATGCAATTTTGGCTCAGCCCACCAAGATGTTGCCGGATGCTTGGTCTGATTATACATGGAGGGATTCAAGCATGAAACGTTTTGGGTCAAATGCTGGAAGCGGCAACTCCTGTGGTGACATGGTTGTGAGCAATTATATGCAGTCTTCAACGGATACGATGGAGAAAAACCATCATTTGTTAGGAGGTGGTTCCAGCAATTTGCAGGCCCCCGTCTCTCTTCCTAGAGATCTCAGCTGCAGCAGCAGCAACATTGCCATTGCAAGGCCTTGGCAGAACAATGGCCTGGCTAGTCGTAGTCCTAATCTTGATATATCTCATTGCGCACCTGAATTGCCCAATCCTGAAATCTGCTATCAAAATGCCACTACTGACGGCTTCGGCATTCCATGCTCATTTCTGTGGTGCCAGCCCTCCTTCAGCCCTATTGACCAGCCTTCTCTCACCAACACCACTGTCATCAATACAAGCCCTGTTACCAGCCCTGCTACACCCATTTTGCCAAACCAAGTTGAAAACCATCCTCTTCTTCCATTCTTGGAAGAGCCTGCTTCTGCACCCTCATCTGAGATTTGCAGCCCACTGTCATCAAACCCGTTGAGTTCCAACATTGAAAATACTATTTCAGATAACTCCTATGCAGATTCAGGTTTGTTGGATCAGATAATCAACAAGTTCCTCCCCCCATCCAAGCCCAACAATAACAGAAACAGTGGCAACAATATGGACCATGATATTAATCTTCCATATATGACTACTCCCACATGCAGTACAAACATTGTTACATCTGATTTGCCCACTGTTGACCTACAGAAGCTGATAGACACAAATTATCAATGTCTATACTTCAATCAGCAGCTGCAGATGGAGATGGAGAAATATGACAGGAATGACGAGCCCATCGCCAACGAATTTCCTGACAATCAATGGCCCAGTTTTTCTGTTTACAATCTTGATACTCTTCTTCAGGATCTTTTGCAGCAAACCACTTCAGAGATAGTTGATATGGCCTACTGAAGAGCCTCAGTTGCTCTGAACAATGTTGCCTCTACCATATTAATGTTATTACTGTCATAACGTTATTTCTTCTGCTTTTGGTTTATAATGTTTTCTGATTTGAATAAGTCTCTACTGTAGAACTGATGGACTGCATTCTATGACTTAGTTCACACGATGTGGCCAGGTGCCTTGTATTTCGGAGAATGGATCATATGCTCCATCAACTTAGTTTACGTCAGAAGTCTTACTATTTATGTTCAAGTTTAACTTAATGAAGAACATTTTCATATCCAGTGAAATGTATGCATTATACTATTTAATATCCTTCTTCAGGTCTTATAATTTTAAGACCATGATCTATATATTTCTTTTCTTTAATGGTTATATTTTATTACTCAGAAGACATGGCTATTGGTGTGGAAATCAGAAAATAGATTTATTTCAGTGGCTTACACTCAAAGAGATTACAAGATGGTTGACTGAAGTTCACTCTTAGGATGGTGTAGATTATAATAATTGTTGTTCACTTCAATTTTAAAATATTGTAGTCAAACAGATAAAATATATCATATGCAAATAGGCAATAATTTACAACTGCGCAAGTGTTTGCTTCTGAACTTTTGCAAATACTTCATGTGGTTGAAAATAATTTCATCCTGGTATTGCTTCATCTAATGTAAAATATATGAGATACCCATGATTGTAGAAGAAGTGTAATACATACATATATTGAACAAAACAGATTATAAAGAACAAGAGCTACCGGCAGTAGCTAGCTGGGAAAGCAGCCTACAAATACTAATATTTTTTCCTTTAACTTTCTGTCTTGTCATCTTATTACTACCATGAGTGGAAAAACAAGAAAGGTTTTAGGCCATTATCCCTTTCTTCCTTCCCATCATTTCAATCAACTCAATTTACGTCCAGGCTGTAGGTAAGAATGAAGGAAATATTTGGCCTTGCCAAGCTGTTTGATTATTACCCTCTTGTACTGTGTTGAATGTTTTGTCAACTTGTGCCATAATTTGTACAGAAGGAATACACATTATTTTGTAGTTTTCCTTTGTTTTATTCTCCTCAAGGCACTTTGTTGTGATAGGCATATCAGATAAAAGAAACTGTATATGGCAAAGAAGGGGAAGTTGCTCACATGACCAATTAAATTAGTTGTTTCTTTTGGAAGAACATAACAAGAACGTACTCAAAGCTTCGGTTCTTTTTGAATAAGTTTTTTAATTTTTATAAGAAATCAGAACCTTTCCTTTAGTGGGCACAAATTATTATATAGAAATAAAATCATTCCTTCAATCGGAAGTCATTTATAGACCTGCAATTTCTCTGGGGGGAACAAAGAATGAGAGAACCAGAGGATCTGTAAAGGGATTACCAGTACGGACTTTGCTCAATCTCATATAGAAAGGGGTACTTCAAAGCATTGGGCAAATGCTTTTTAGAGGTAAGAATTTTGAAGATACCTACTTAATTAGGTAGGGTGAACCGGAATTGAATTTATTTTATTATTTGGTGTAATGTTTCATTTTTAGATGGTTTGTTAGTATTGTAGATTTTTTTAATATTTTTTTTTAGATGCAGGAATCAGTAGCCATCCTCTATAAATTGCAGTGTGTGTGGTAAACTTTTTTCACATGACACGCCCTCGGGTAGTGGGGAGACGCTGCAATAAGAAGCTTTAGCCAATCGAACTAGGCCCGCCACCCCATATTTTTTCAATAATTAAGTATCAATCTGCACATTAATTTTAATTATTAAGTGTGCTTGTGTTTTTAAAATCTATTACTAAATATAAGGTACTTTTTAAATTGAATTTTATGAGTATCAATTTGTGATTAATAAGTTCGGGTGTAATTTTGAAATTTGAATTGTAATAAGTATTTGTATGTTTTTTAAAGATTGAAATTTGAAATTTGAAATTTAAAAATACAAGCATGTTGTTTGGAATTTGAATTTTAATAGTATAAAGGTGTTGTTGGAAATTGTGATTTTGTTTGATTCTAGTGTTATTATGTTTTTAAATCTTATTTTATTTACCGTATCGTATCATATCTTGTATCGGGAATATGAAACCTTTTTGAAGAAAATCTTTATTTTGTTTATTTCTATATTCAAATTTTGTTGGATTATGACATTTCATGCTTTTGAACTTGAAATTGTGGTATATTCTTCTATTCTTCTATTATTGTTAACATATATTCTTTTGAAATATAAAACCTTCTTTACCTTTTTTTTTACTATTTATTTAATTCTACATTCAAATTTTACACTCATTTTTTATTTTACCTTATAATCTAACTTAAATAGAATTTGTCAATTTATTTGTCATATATCATTTCAATTTTAATTGAATCAATATGCCCCTTTTCTTTTTACCATAAAGAATATTTTTTGATCAATTGTTAATAATTACAATATTTTCATTAAACAAAGCTATGTAATTTATCATGAAATTTTATATTTCTTACTAAATGTTTTCATAAATATTTTTAATTTTTATATTTCTTTAAAAGAATTTAATTTTTTTAAATTACTTCTTGTAATCTATTATGGGACCTTAACTTATAAACAAAAACCAAAGAAAAGAATTTGTGAGTAGCCCTCAAAACAGAGTAGGCAAAAAACAAGTTAGAGAAATATAATATTTAACAACTAAAACTCATAAAAGACAAGCAACAAAAAATAGCTAAGGGGAGTGTGAGAGCTCCTAATGTGCCATATTGAAGCCACCAAACACATCTCTCCATCTATCATATGATTGGTTTATTACCACTACTAGACATAACCATTGGCATGGATTTATCTCTATTGCCACCTACATGTACCTCAAGTCCCTCAAATTGTACACCTTTAATTACATCAACCCTTTTCACTACACACAACATATTTTCTTCTTCTAAGATAAAGTGAATCCACTTGACACTTCCAACAACCATTTATGATGAGATATGGAGAGATTCTTCATAACTATCTCTCCATAACTAAGCAAAAATCTTGACAAAATATCGCAAGGATGCTCAAATCTAAGATATCATCCTATAGCTGAGACTACATGGCCTTCATATTCTACCCTTATTGAAACTCATTCTTGGGTCCAATCACCACAATCAATGGGATTTCTTTATACTTCAAATAAAACATGTGGAACAATAAAAGACACTCTAACTAATCCCTAGCCTCCTTCGATAGCACCAATTTGTAGAGCTTGTCCATGAAATTAGCTAGAATTGTTGTACAAGACTTGAGAGACCTTTTATCACTAATCTCATCTTTCCCTTAAATACTTTGGGAAAGATTCAGTTGATTGAGATTTGGATGGTTGAAAATCTTGTTCAAGTGATGGTTAGATACAAATCTTCATTGTAAAGGATCTTTAGGAAATTCATCATCCTAATAAGCTATGACAAAGCCTCCAAGAACAAACAATAGACCCTCTAACAACCCAAGAAAACAGATGTAATAACTAAGAAACCAAGCTAAAATAGCTAAAAAGAAAACTAAAAGTAAACCATTATAACACACAGGAGGAAGTCCATTAAACAAAATCATATCCTACAAGACACATATAACCTAAGTAAGAATAATCATCACATGAAAGAGATTCTTTCAAAGAGGACTTAATCATGGAGGTCAATCACAATCTAATGTCTTATCAAACCCTACACAATCAATGATATTGACAATTATTAATGACATTAAAGATTATAGATATCTCATAGTTGGCCAATAGATTTGACGCTTTCTTTTATTCCCTATGATACACATTTAAATTGTTGGCATAATCCTAAACCTTCCTCTAAACTTCCAATATGAACATTGAGCTTTTGTCAAATTATTTATCACATTCATTGAATCCTATTATTTAGTAATAACTTTCTCCTCAACAATCTTATGGTAGCCAATTCTCATTTAACTTTATTCTTTTATCTTTCTTTTTATCTTTCACCTTTCTTTTTACTAATAGTTTATGAATAACAATTAATTATTAGTTAATTATTGTTATTAATGTCTTATTTTATTCCCAACTTTATAAATTTAATTCTATGTTGCATTTATAGTTGTGATTAAATTTTGCTTTTTCTTTTTAAAATTTAAAAATATTTTTTATAAATTTTATTATTATACTGTAAATATATTTTAAATTTTTAATGAATAATATACCTTTATAATATGCTTTGATTTATATCAACTTATTTAAGTAAATCAATATTATTGTTTATTATATTTAATTTAATTATTAATAAATTATTTATATAAAGTTGAAATGTTTATTTATCATTTTTAAAAAATTTCTTAAATTTTTATATTCTTAAAATATAGTTTGAAAATATGAAAAAAAATTTACCAATATTATATTTAAATTTAATATTCTTTAAATATTTTGAAATTAAATTAAAAATTATAACTATGGCTATTATAATATTTTTTATTTTTAAAAGATATGTACAAATATTATTTATACTTTCTATTTATAGAGTAGCATTTAATTAGTGTCAATAAATATGAAATTTTCATTTAAATTAATAAATTATTTTAACATAGTAACATTTTCATTATTATTAATTTTAATACATATAAAAATTAAAATAAAATTATTTTTATTTTTTAAATTGTGATCATTATTAAATTTTTTATTTATTTTTAGTTTTTGAAGATTAAAATAAAAATTAAAAATTTATATTGTCTTTCTAATTGTAATTAATTACATAGTAGAGAGGCTAGATAGATTTATCCTTTCTTCTTTTTGGTTCCACAACCTTAAGAGCTTCTCTAGCTCTATCCTACCTTTTCTTGGTTCCAACCATTTTTGCATTCTTTTAAATAAATCTTTGAAGATGGATCCCCAAAAAATCTATGTGATTTAGAGATCAAAATCATTTCTTCTTCTCCATTCTTGGTGGGCTAACACCCCTCAAATCAAAGGCACTAAGATCTTTCAATTATGTTCAAAGCTCAAACACATTAAGGCTAAAACTAAGCATTGGAAAAGAACTCATTTTAAAACATCTATGAAGAAAAGTTCAAGGTCCTAAAAAAATTTCATGCTCATAACGAGAATGTTATTCAAAATGGAATGAACTCAAAGTTTTTCTACTTAGAGAAGAATCTTAAAGCCAATCTTGAAGAAATGTTACTTTAAAAAAAAACTTTTGGAAACAAAAGTCTACAAAAAATTTGTTTAAAGATGGTGACAAGTGTAGACACTCCAAAATTAATCACTTATTTTTTACTCATATAATTAATTAAATAAACATTTAATTAATTATTCTCATAATTCATCATTTTTTTTTGCATTTTTGTCATTAATTAAATAATTTATTATTTAATTAATCACTCTCACTTTTTCTAATGTTAATTAATTAAATAACCATAGTCTCTCTCTAATTCCTCCCACCTTAATTAACTAGTTAATTAACCTTCATTTTCCCCCACAAATATTTATTCTATTTTAAAATGCTCAAAATCCCAAATTTGGCATCATGTGATAAGTGTCCAACCCCCCTTATATGTTGTCACATGTGTGAGCATGCCACCTCAACCCACTCACTCACACATGTGTGAGCATTCAATCATGTCAGCTTGGAGTCCTCCCATGCTTCTACCTCATCCAAGTACCTTGCTCACACATGTGTGAGCATGACCTCCTCATACATGTGTAGCCATCCTATTTCTTATACTTGTTCTAACATATCCACTCTACCTCTTGTAGACACTAAAAATTGTCCTAGGCCTATGACTCTTAGATTTTTCATCATTTCCCTTTTCATTCTTCATAATTAAATATTTTCTAATATCATGAGTCTTCTATTAATTAAATGATTTTAATTGTTTAATTAATTCATTTCTATCTTTATTCTTCCTTGATTGATTAATTAAGTCCTTTTCTTTCTAAAATTAAATAAATTCCTATTTATTTAATTTTTTGTCTACTTTCTACCATAATTAAATAATTATTTTAATTATTTAATTATTCATTAACCTTTTCTCTCCTAAATTAAATAAATTTGCTCCACTCTCTTGGATTTTGAATTAAATCATTATTTAATTCAAAATTATTCCCTTTCTCACATTCCTCTATAATTAAATAATTATTTTTAATTATTTAATTATTCATTGGCCACCTAAATTAAATAATGTTTATTATTTAATTTCTCTTCTCACCTCTTTGTATGTGCCAATCTTATTTTCCACATCAAATCTTATCTCTTGACATCTCATTTAATCCTAGCCCTTGATTGAATTATCTCATAATTCAATCTCAAGCCTTCATCCTTATAATTTTCCCTAATTTAGCCCTAACCCTATTTCATACTACAACTTTCAATCTTGGCCATTGATTAAGACATCTTATTGACATCCAATCTCAACCATCAATCCAAATCAAACCTTTCCTATAAATCAACCCTCTCATAAGCTATTAGGGGGTCAATTCTTCAAGCATCCTTATGTTATCTAAATCATTCTTGAATCATTCATCCATTTCTATCTATCATCATCTATCTATCATCTCCATCTCAATGTTATGCTGTTGAATTGAGCAATCAACATATCAAATCAATCGACCAATTCATTCATCATTATGTCTATTTGAGGTATTGAAGATTTGGATTAGGTAATGCATGTTATTGTTTTATCATTTTTATTTTATCCAAATTTTTCCTATACATTTTGGTGAACCCAACGTAAACCCCCTAACTGATTTTTGGCTCAATGTTTTGACAAATTTTGAGGAATTTTGGAGTTGGATCCTTTCTGTTGCAGGTTTTGTTAGCTTTTTGTTGCGAGTTTTGCATCATTTTGGGACAAAACCCTAGTTTTCAAAGATTCAACCATATCTCTCAAACGGCTGTAGATCTTTTCAGAATTTTTTTTCTACATGTTGGGGACAATATCAAGAGCTTTCAATCCGAAAATTAGACTTTTTGGATCTATTTTTATTATTTTATAATTTTTTTGTTATTTTTCATGAAAATTTAATTTTGAGAGTAAATTAGAGAATTTTTCAGATTTCTTTATATTTTTGGAAATCTATCTAAATTATAATAGGGGTTTGTTCTTTATATTTTTAATTTAGATGAAAAATAATTAGAGAAAAAAATAGATCTTTGAAAATTAGGGTTTTACAAAGATTTGCTTATATCTCACAAACGGTTACAGATATTTTCACAAAAAAAAATCTGCAGCTTTGGGATGATGTCAAGCACCCTCAATCCAAAAAAAAAAACTTGGACCTTTTTTGAATTTTTTATTAATGATTTTTCATGAAAAAATGATTTTAGATGCAAAACAACAAATTTTTCAGATTTTTTTACATTTTTGGAAAGCTCTTGAAATTTCAATAATGGTATGTTCTCTGTGTTTTTATTTTGGATGCAAAAAAAATTTCCAAAAATCATATTTGTGTTGACTGGCTAACCCTCTAATAATAGTGATCAATTATCTTGTTAGGGTTTTGGCTTTATTGTTGGTTTTGTGAATGTGCAAAAAAATAAACACTTAATAAGACAAATCGAATCAAGTGGACAAAAATTTGGAGCTAAAGAAAGTCTAGGTGCACACATTTAATCTTTCATCTCTTAATCTTGTTTGTCACACATTTGGACTTGGGGCTTAAAACAAACTTCTTGTTTGCAATCACACTTTGAAATTGGGCTTAAAAAGAACCATTGTCTTCCATCACACATTTTGGCATACCCTTCTTAGGAGGCCTGCTTGGAGCACACACCCCTCCAAAGGATGAACTCAATCAAGGCGTGAATCCAAAGACACACCTATTTGGGAGTTGAAATCTTATCACTCTTGGCTAAGCCCCAAAGAACTTTATACCTCTGAGAAGTGAAGGTGAAGGGTGGGTTACCCCTTTCTCTCGGGGCTGTGTGGTAGGATTTTGCTTTCAAATCATCCCTAGTCAACCTTGTGCATCCTAGTTCAAGACCTAATTGGCCATACCCACTTGACTAACATTAGGCTTGTTGTTGTGTATTCAAGTGTTTTCTTAATCATAACATTTAATCTTGAAAGAAAAATTTATCATTGTGTTTGGTGTGTGTGTTCATGCATTTACATGTGAGATCTTGTGTTTGATATTGCCCAAGTCAAACTTCTAATAAACACTTGCCACATCATCCTAATCATCCAATCTTATCATCTCAAAATCATCATCAATCTAGTCCTAGTCACCACTTGTCAAAATGGTTCTAATCATAAACAAGCCCAATCCTAATCATAAGCCCAAAGTCATAATCCAAGGGGGCTATCCCTCTAATATAAATCATGAGACAAAACCTAATCCCAAGATCATAATTCAAGGAGGCCCCCTCCCTAATACTAATCATGAGAATAATCCAAGACCTAAAATCACACTTCAAAGGGCCCCTCCTAATTCAAATGATGACAAGAAATATGTGGCGTACTTGGAGGGACAAGATGACATACAATGATGTAAATAAATGTGTAACACCTTGACAACATTAGAAGACACAGCACAAGATCTCGTTCACATACTTCATGGAGCTCGAACAATCCAATCACCTTTAAACCAACAAACCATTTAAGGAATCCATGACATGATCCAAAAACTTCAAGCAAACCAATCACCTCAAATGCAACAACTCATAGCACAAGCCCAATACATCATGGCCACTTGTCAAATCCAACAAGCACAACATCAAGTCCAATCACCACATCAATCCTATGTGTCACCTATATCATCATATCAACCTCATCCATCCACATATCATGTTACCCCTTCATCAACCTCTCACACCTCTTCTAATATCAACCCTTATCCATATCAGTCCACCTCTCAACAACCATTACCGTATGCAACCCCTCCATCATTATCACAATAACAAATCATACCACAACAAGTCCAAACACCATTTCAATCTCAACATATTCTACCACAATCCTATGTTTCACCTTCATCATCATGCCAACCTAACCCATCTACCTCTCATGATAATGCCACATCAACATATCCACCCATATCACAACAAGAACATAGGAGCCCAAGTCCACCTTGGCAACAAAAACAAGAGCCTTTCAATTCTCATGTTCCATCTGACAAGGGGAACACCAATCTAGTTCATGCACCCTATAGATTTATCATACCACCATCCAATCAAATGCCTATCCCTAAGCCACCATGTCCTAGTCCTAATCCTAAGCCTATAACACCATCCACTATCATTTTCCATCCACTATATTATCCATCTACCCATACACTTGCAAAGGAAGTGATCCTATGGCTACTAGCATGGAATAGACCATCCCCATGTCAAGCACCCATTAATGAGCTTACCAAAGAACCTTTGAATGCCATGCCTATTCCTCCAACTCCATCATGTGGTCCACAACCTATTGATCTTATATGTCTAATTCAAATTCCATCATACCCTCATGTTGTTGATCAGAAAGAGCATACCGAGCCTTTTCTAGAGCCTCCCACTTCCATTTCCACTCAAAACCAAGAGCTATGTCAAGAGCATTATCCTAAGCATGGGGAAAAATTAACCCCTCATTCTAATCAAGTTCTAGGTCATTCTAATGATCCCACTCATAACATACTTGGTCCTATTCATGATCAAGCTCCCCTCTATGATCTTACCTATGATCAAGAAGGCCATGATGATCCTCTTAGCCAAATTTATGCATTACATGGTCAAGAGCCTATCACTTCACCTATCCATAAGCAAGATATCCCAAATTCACCTCCACCTAGCCCTATCCATGATCCATCAACATCCACTTCCCTTGATGAGACATATTCCTCCCAAGCACACGTAGAAGATCAAACAAATATCTTAGATCTAAGTGAACACAATGCTTTAGAATCAAGATCCTAATGATCCTCCAACACCTGCTATCAACCCCATTGCAAGTCCTCCATCATATCCTATTGGTCTTTCCACCCTCATTCATGAATTTTCTTCCAATGAGGAACTCATGTCTAGTGTTCCACCTACACCTAGTCCCATTTTCCATTGCATGCTCCAAAACATGAACCACCAAGGTAAAGGTTTAGACCTTCATGAACAAGGTATTTTGGAGCCCATCCATGTCAAATTCCCTCCACGCTCGTATGGCCTTGGATATACATCCCAAGGACACCAATCTCAAGATGTTGGTACTTCCTTCATGCCTCCTAAGTCCACTTTCCATCATAAATCCTATCATACGCCTAAAACATATGTTGCCATCCCTCCTCCACCATCCTACAAATGCAAAAATCTTGTGACCGTACACCTTCCACCATCAACTTTTCCACCATTTCTTCCAACTCCTAATATCCCTCCATCTAATCTACCTCCATTACTCCCAACACCTAATATATCCATTATATAATCTCCTTATCCATCCATCTATAACTCTTCTAAAAATCCTAATCATGACCAAGCAATGCACACATTGTCTAAACATGAAGCTTCCACTCATTCCACCATACCTATGGGATTCAAAAGGAAAAATTTCAATGCCTCTACCTATAAATTAAAAAATCCTAAGGGTCCTCATGCCTTAGGGCACAAAAGCAAATAATTAAAGAAAAATCCATCTAAAAAGTTCTATAAGCCCATACCTCCAAAAGAAATGTCTAAAAACAATATGGTTTGGGTACTTAAGCAAAAAGAAATCAAGTTAAATGAGGCATAGACATCACAAAAATACCAACCATCCACTTCCACCTCACATTCCCACTCTATTCAAGAATCTCATATTCTATCCCACAAGCAAAACAAAAGTCATAAAAATACTAAGTCTATGTGGGTACCTAAAGCACTTCATCACCCATCTCCTAAGCAAACATCTCCATTGCTTCATACACCCTGTCCACATCAAAAGCTTCAACGTTTATCATGATGTGTGAAACCGTTGGTCATGGTTCCCTTCCATTTCACACCAATCCAACATACCTCCATCTCCTCACCCTTCACTCATTATCCTACATATCTCCCCCACCACCTTCCTATGGTCCATACTTTTGGCTAAGCCTCCCCATTCATCTTTTACATTTGTCCTAAATAATCCCTATCATAATCCACCATCTTCCCCACATAATATGCATCATAATCCACTATTTTCCTCCATAATCCACATCATAATCCATTGTCTACCTATTCCATCTCCCTCTCATGCATCCCCCTACCAACATCTATGAGCACATTTGACATGGTCCATGTAATGACACCCATCTCTAGTGGGACTATCACCTTTTATAGAACTAGACACTTGAGTCCCTCCTATCCATATTCCCCTTCTCCTATCCAAAAAAGTCAAAAAAAGAAAAAGAAAAATGAAGAAAAATGAAAAAAAAAAGTAAAGAGAAATCCCTTCGTCCAACAGTGAAAACCTGGTAAATAGGCGCCCTAGATAAATACCATGGTGAAAACCTGACAAACAAGCATCATGTGTAGGTTGATCTTCTATGTCACTTACACTTGGGGGCACAATGTCTCATCTATCCAACCTATCATTTTCATGTTATATCATTTTATCTTACCATCCTACCATCTTTATCCATCATACCTACCTATCATATTTGAGTTCATTCATCCTCCCTTCCTCCTTTTGATCTTGATGAAGATATAGTGGAAAAATGTTGAAACATGCTTTGAATATCTTTTGGTATACCTCATCCTTCTAAACAAGCCTATCATTATCCCATTGTCAATGCTTTGTCCAAAAAAATCCTAACTATTGTACCTCGAATGGGGCATGTTATTCCTATGCGAAATAGCATTTGGAGATCACATCCTTGCTTTCTTATGATGCATACATCCATTCAATTCACTATGACCTATCCTTTTTATCCATCCATCTATCATGAGACTTTTATCCCGTATCCTATCACCCACTCTTTCATCCATCAATCCCATCTATCTCCTTACACCCAGACTTGGTTTTCCCTTGTCATTGGTATCTAGCACAAAGGCTGCCCAAATTTTCATCCATTGACACCTCCAAAGATTTCAAAAATCCAAAAAAATCAAATATTTTCAAAAAAAAAAAAATCAAAACATCTCAAAAATACAAAAACATCAAAATATCCCCAAAAAATACAAAAAAAGGAAAAAGGTCCTAAAAAAAAGACAAAAACAATTAAATATCCATAAAAAAAATCCAAGCAATAAAATCAAACCAAATCACTTCTTCCAATCAATTCAACGCATCAATTCAACTCCTTCAAATCAATCTTCAAATTATCAATCAATCAATCCTCTAATCAAATCGCTCCAACCTAAATCATTCCAATCACATCAATTCTTCTATCCAATCCATCACATCCTTTCATCAAATCGCTCATCATATCATTCCAAACTACTTTAAATCAAATCAATCGAATCAATCCAAGCAATAATCCAAATGCAAGTCAATCCTTAATCCATACCAATCAAGTCAATCAATCTTGCCAAATTATCCAATCACATCCTTTGGTCTTGATCCTAATCTTGTTGTAAACCCAATCAAGCAAATTCAATCAATCAATCAATCAATCATCCTTGTGTTGATCTAAGGATATGTCGTTCCCTGCAATGACAACACTATCATTATCAATCAAAATCAATCAATCAATCAATTGCTCATCAGTTTACAGCTTGACAGGGGTAATACCTTGTTTCTTTTAATATCATTTGTGCATGCTTGCTTGCTTCCTTGTGTGTGTTATCATTTTTATCTTGCATTTGCATCAAATCCAAATTACTCCCAGCTAATATTCATATCTTGTATCTAGACAAGGTTGTATTACGCTGGGGCATGGGACACATCGTCACCTTAGTCCTTATACCTTGGTGCATAACATCTAGTGCTATATAAAACACCATGATTGCTCACTTTCTTGCAGCATAACGCATTATCCATCTTTTATCATTTCATTCATTTCGAGAGTATACCCATGTTCTTTCAACCCGCCTATCCTCTCGAGTGGGCATCATCATCCCACTCTTATTTCATCATCATCCTATCTTTCTAGCATCATCCATTTTCCTCTATCCATACCTTAGCTTCTTTGAAATGATGTTACTCGACACAAATCTCATCATCTCAAACATCATCTCAAAGAGGGGCAAAATGTAGACACTAAAAATTGTCCTAGGCTTGCGACTCTTAGATTCTTCATCATTTTCCCTTTCATTCTTCATAATTAAATAATTTTAATTATTTTCTAATGTCACGAGTCTTCTATTAATTAAATGATTTTAATTATTTAATTAATTCATTTCTATCATTATTCTACCTTGATTAATTAAATAAAAAAAATTATTTAATTAAGTCACTAATTAAGTCCTTTTCTTTCTAAAATTAAATAAATTCCTATTTATTTAATCCTTGTCCACTTTCTACTATAATTAAATAATTATTTTAATTATTTAATTATTCATTAGCCTTTTCTCTCCTAAATTAAATAAATTTGGTCCACTCTCTTGGATTTTGAATTAAATCATTATTTAATTCAAAATTATTCCCTTTCTCACATTCCTTTATAATTAAATAATTATTTTTTAATTATTTAATTATTCATTGGCCACCTAAATTAAATAATGTTTATTATTTAATTTCTCTTCTCACCTCTTTGTCTGTGCCAATCTTATCTTCCACATCAAATCTTATCTCTTGACATCTCATTTAATCCTAGCCCTTGATTGAATTATCTCATAATTCAATCTCAACCCTTCATCCTTATCATTTTCCCTAATTTAGCCTTAACCCTATTTCATACTACAACTTTCAAAATTGGCCATTGATTAAGACATCTTATTGACATCCAATCTCAACCATCAATCCAAATCAGACCTTGCCTATAAATCAATCTTCTCATAAGCTATTGGGGGGTTGATTCTTCAAGCATCCTTCTGTTCTCTAAATCATTCTTGAATCATTCATCCATTTCTATCTATCATCTATCTATCATCTCCATCTCAATGTTATGTTGTTGAATTGAGCAATCAACATATCAAATCAATCGACCAATTCGTTAATCATTTTTTCTATTTGAGGTAATGAAGATTTGGATTAGGTAATGCATGTTATTGTTTTATAATTTTTATTTTATCCAAATTTTTCCTATACACCTCTTACACATGTTGTGTCCACACCTAGCTCTTACACATATGGACACTTGTCAATCCCTCTCCTCCCCTTGTGACACTTTTCACAAGGTTAATCCATCAATCTATGCACTCACTCTCATCAAATCATAGACCATTTTCCTCACCAAAAATCTATAAATAGGATGCCATTTCCTTCATCAATAGAACATAAGATCATTATCCCAAATTGATGTTGTTCTTTTGAGAGAAATTCTTATTGTTATGTTGTTATTATGTTGGTATACTAAGCAATCCACATCTCCATATTGCAATTGAACATCATCTAAGTGAGAAAATCAATTGGAGCTTGAGGTTGCACTCCATTTCCACTCAATCCAAGGAGCAACGTAAATGAAGTAAGGTTTCTAATATTGATTTTGATTCCTTGTTTTAAGCTTTGTTTATTTTCTTGTCTTCATTTTGACATGCCTAGTGGGACCCACACGCCTTATACTAATCTCCATTTGATTTTTTATGTGAACAATAAATGACAATTTTGAATGCAATTTTTTTATCTGAAATGCACAAATCGACTGATTATTAGATGCCTAAATCTGAAAATGATGATTGTGGTGTAATTCTGAAACAAAACAATGTATTTTTTTCACTTTTTATCACTTTTGCAGCTAAATGAGAGATATCTAAAATGAATGCAATTAAAAATTCCAAAACAAAGATTTGCAAGCACAAATAGACTGAAATCACAGAGATAGAGGAGTATGCAAAAGTTTATTAATGCAAGTGTACAAGGAAAGAGGTGCCCAAGGGAATCTAAATCCTTTATAAGAGTTCTAAAAATTCAATAGTTGAATGTTTATTATAATGTCTAAATGTTCTTTTGTGTGCAAATAGGTATGCAACTAAGTATTTTTCTAGAATTTGCTCAAATTAAGACAATGTGATGCAAATGTAAATGTGTAACAATAAGTGACAATTGTGAATACAATTTTGAATTTAGATCTTCTCTAAGTGACTGAAATAAACCCTAATGCAACCTATGATTCAAAATTATATGCAATTTTTTGAATTTTTATGTCTTCTATGATGCAAAAGTGAAACCCTAGATGAAAGATGTAAAACAATGCAATGCAAAACTTAGATCTAGGATGCAATTTTAGAAGGTATATAATGTTAATATGTTAGGTTCACCAACATGAAACAAAAAAATAAGAAACCGAGCTAGGTCTAATGTGTAAACCTAGGATTCAAGCTTTTTGTTTGTTGGGTTTTTCTATTGTTTCATTAAGATGAAGATTAACAAGGTGAGTAGATTGAATTTCGACCATGGAGGTGATCCAATCATGCTTGAATCTAATCCTATTAATTCTTGGAATGATTTGGAATTGATTTTCTATGATTAACCTAATTCAAATATGTTCCCTAATATGAAAATTGCAATATTTTGATGATTAACAAACTGAAACAACTTGCAGGCATATCTAGGAAGTGTTGGGTGATGTGTACCTACCCAAAAAAGTTGATGCTGATTTGAATAGGAGGATAGAGTCGTCCTAGGTCGTATGGATCCTTGTATACCTCTCCTGCTCTGCTTTTGTAGTCCTCTAATGTCATATTTGAGATCTTTGTTTTTGCTTGCAAAGTTGTCAGAACACTATTGGATAATTTTGTAGGTGAGTTTTTGTGAGTTGACAAGATGTAGGGCTTCAAATGAAATAATGAAGTCTTCAAGCTTCCTTCAATCCTCTTCAAACCAAAAATTTGCACATTCATAAAGAGAAGAGATGTGTCATTTAGGGGCTTGCCTTAGTCAAACCCCGTGTTAGTGTTTCCACTTCCATAATGGCAATGTTAATGATAAAATGATAATGGATATGAAGGAATGATGAAATCACAAAGTGCTACAACTCACCACCCTTCAATTGCTTCCTTGAAGGACTGAATTCATACACATCACATCAAATTCTTGTATCTTGCTTGCTTGATTTGCTTCAATGCTTTAGAGACCTACAAAAGTGTTGGCCTTCACAAAACAATGATAACATGAACACACATAAACTCACATAGGATTTGACATGGTGTTAGGAGATCTTGAATTGTTGCAATAAAGCTTTGAAATGTTTCTCTTGACTTTCTTGATAGTGCTCTTGATAATAATAATTTCTCATAAATTCTCCTTAATGCTTATTAGATCTCAAATGATGCAATAAATAGGTATTTATAGGCATTTCTCTAATTTCTCAAAAATTAAATCCTAATAGCCAATATTTGCAACTTGAATTTTGAATGTGGAGACATGGAAAATATACCGACATACTTGATCCTGACTACTAACATCGTTTCATCCTAAATCATCCCTCAATCTAACCATTTAATCAAATACCTTTATTTGATTAAATTCATCAATTTTTTCCCTCTCTTAATTAAATAAATCATTTTATCTAATTAAGTCTTTTTCTCTTGTTAATTAAATCAATCTATCTGATCTAATTAACCCTGTGTCCATATTTAATTAAATAATTCCCTTTATTTGATTAAATATCTAAAGTCTATCTATTAAATTAAATAAATTAAACCTTGTTTAATTTAAGCTAACATCACCCCCTTTAGCTAAATAAATCAAAATATTTATTTAACTAAGTCTAAAATCATATTATTCTCATATTTGATTTAAATAAACCCACAAATCTAGGTCAAATTTGTCACATCATCTAATCTCTCATTAAATTAATTAACCCTTGATTAATTTAATCTTAATCCATGTCCGATCCTCTAGCTTTTTCCACTTGCACATGAAAATAGATTTTATTTATTTATTAAATCCCTATTTTCCCTCAACATGGCATAATGGAGGAATATACTCTCAAATTTGAATTCAAAATCCAAGTGGACTTTGTCCTTCCAACAAGACATTAACTTCACCTAATAAGTCCTTTTGCCTTGAGCCAAGTGGCATTTAAGACATTCATTTTCCCTCTTACATGTCATTTCACTAATTTCAAATATCACCTAATTGCATTTATGGGAACATTCATCAAAATGTGCACATCCCTCAACCATTTTCATCTTGACAAGTGGCACCTTGCCATTGGTTGAATGTTAATCCCACATTGCTTCATTTTGGGCATTTCTCCAACTTGTCATTCTATAAATAAGAGGCTTCATTCCTCATTTCATCATCCACAATTTGAGCAAAGTTATTATACTCAAATCCATAGCAATTCTCATCCATTTTTATCCAATCTTAGCTAGGTTATGCAGATTTTAATCTTGGAGCATACTTCAATCATCAACAAAGTGGATCACTCTTCATCACCAATCAACAAATCTTGCATAGGAGTTGGGAAAGGGCCAATTTCCACATCAAATTGGCACCAACTCTCCCAAGAGATTACGAGTTTACATTGCATTTGAATAGGATTTAATATCTTTTGTTTATGCTTGTTTGTGTTCTTCATTTCATTTCCTTTCTATTGCAATTTAAATGGATTTCTTGGGGAATCATGATACTAACTTTCATTTGATCTAATATGGTGTTTGTTTCTTGTGTTTATGCAGGTTTGGATTCTTGGTTCACATTTTGGCACTAGAAGAAGGGAAAACCAAAAGTTCTAATCACGTTTTTTCACCAAATTCTATACTTTTTTGTTGTTTTTTGTGTCTACAGTAAACTCCACCACTGACAGACCAACGCCACAGTTTAGAACCACTGGGACTCCAGCGTCACTATATCACACCACTACAAACTCCAAACTTCGACGTACTTTATTTCCTGCCCGAGATTCAAATTTCCAAAGTGCACCATTGAGTCCTTTTTTCCTGTTGGAATCTTTCCAAATTTCAAACTCCACCACTGGTTGAAATAGCAACACCTTCATGCTCTATGTCCCTGCTGCAGAGCGACGCTGATTGACAAGCAGCGCTATAGAGAACCGCTAGAAATTCTAAACTACACTGCCTTCACAAGTTCCATCGCTGGAGGAAAGTAAAAAGTGAAAATTAGTTTTATGACACATGCTTTTTTTCAAATTATGATTATTTGGATTGTTCTCTGAGTTCCTGACCTCTATTTTTGCAAAACTTACTGGTTTTCTTGTAGGTTGGCTTGATCAAAGGTGAAGAGGAAAAGAAGCATAATGACATCATTTCATGATACCAAGTGTTTTTGAACACTTTAGTGTTTGTTCAACACTCTTAGAGAATTCACTATCTCTCTTAAGAAATATTGTTATCTTTCATGCTGAGGACCTACTAGTTTTCTTTTGGGCTCTAAAAAGAAAACTTTAATTTCTTGCTACAAAAGGGGCTTAAAATGAACTAGAGGACACAAACTCACTAGATTTTGTTTGAGGCTAACAATTGAACAAGATAAATTTTCACATTTCCTTTGGTGTTTAAAAAGAAGTCATTATTGCTTTGTGGGTTTAAAAAGAACATGTGCTACTTTGTTTTGTGATTGCTCACTCAAACTAACACCATTGAAAAGACGTATGCGCTTCTCTTGCGCCTCACGGAGATCTTGAGAATCAAAAGGATTTTTGGTGGTCTTAGGTTGAGATAAAGTAATTGCCTCCACACTTCATTTTGGAACTAAAATTGAACAAAACATCTTGCGAGTGTGAGTAAACCTATCGCGTGTATTCTCTCTTTGTTTTTCAACAAAGATTAATCGAGTTACAGATATGTTTGCTCGCTTTTGTTTATCTTGGAGGGTCTGCCTTGGGAAAAAATTACTCACCCAAGGGAACGACTCAACCGGTAACACTCTAAAGCCAAGAGTATTTTCAGTCGGGATAAAAAAGTGGGTACTGGAACAAAGGCCAATATCACGTAGTTGGCTCCAACGAGAACGGAAGCAATGGTCTCTCACCTCGATGGGTCAACTCCTACAAACGGAAAGTCTGAATTAAAACCCTGTTGTAGAAAGGACAAAATCCCTATCTATTTGTTGGTGCAGGAACGGTCGTTCTAAAGCCACCCCACACTTTTACAATTTTTAGTAGAAATGAAAAGTATGTCATGGGTGTTTCATGGGTACTGATGCTTGGATGCCCCGAGAAGTGAGTGTCGTGGAGGGGAGTCAGTGGGGTCAAGCATCTAACCATTCGCTAAAAATAAGTGTAGCTAGACTTGTCCAAGTGTGGACTCAACAAATATAGTCTTTCATATCCATATGATTGTGCTTGTTCTTGGTTACAAAACACTTTGTTTGTTCGAAAACATTTGGAAACAAACATTTAACATTGTCATCAAAACCTCAAACCCTTTAGGAAGCAAATACAATTGACCAAATTCATGTGTTATTGCTTGCCCTTGGGATTTTATCCTTAGAGGTTTCTAAACACTTGGATTTATATCTCAATTTGCTTACTAAAGTTAACAATAGGTAACCCTTGCCTTGATTTCATCAAAGTTCCACATGATATACCTTGTGGAATGAGAATAAGTTAAGACATTGGACATCTAGTTTGAAAACCTAATCAAAGAGTGTTTGTGGTAAAACGAAGTCATTAAGAAAATAATAAAAACAATTGGACCCCACACATGTGTCTCCAATGATTTCACGCAAGATCAAGCTCAAGAAACCAAAGGTAAAAGCTCTTAGTCTGAAAGATCACCAAAAGCATCTCTCAATGCTATACGAATTCAGACGAAGACTACTTTTTAACTTTTACAGAAAAGCTTCAAGAAACAATCCTGGTTTGCACTCGTTCTATTATTGTCAAAACCCAAATCTTTTTAGGGAGTTTGAGCATCTTGTTTAGGGAAAAGCATGTTCTTCAAAACTGAGGTCTAGTAAGCAAGTGTCTTTTTAGGTAAACCAAGGATCAAAATCAAACCTTCATCCATCTTGCAAACATCAAACCAAAATCATCTTATCATCAACTCTTGAAAATCTTGGAAAAATCCTTCATGTTAAACTTTGGACAAATCATTTGAAACCAATCCAAAATCATCTTGTTTGATTAGATGTGTGTAGATGCATCCTTCTCCACATATTTAGTCAAATTATCAAACCTTGTGGACAAATTTATCCCTTGATAGCATCCAACATCTTGGGGTTTAGGAGTTCATAATCCAAAAGCAAAAACCCAATAAAAAAACCATCTTGTTTGGTTAGGTGTGTTTACATGAATCCTTCTTCTCACACTTAGTCAAATTAGCATCTTGAGGACAAATTTTCTCTAGGACGACATCCAACCTCTTAGAGTTTATGAATTCACAATCCAAATCCAAATAAAATCAAATCTTATCCCAAATCAACATCAAACATCAAATCCAAGTCCTAAAGTTCAACTTCCCCTTCAATATTTCTCAAGAGTTCTAATCATCCATATCATCCATCTTTTACACATCTCCATCATTTCACCTTTGATCCTTAAAACATCCTAAATTTTCTCTTTTTGTACTTAAGGTTAGATCGATCCAAAGAATTAGAGATTCATCTCCCATATTCTAAATTGATCCTTATTTTATGGTGCAAACTAGATCTCAACACAAGAGGAACATGGAAGCCAACAAAGAAACATCCACTTCAAGTGACCTAAGCCAAACAAATTATAAAATAAATCCTATTGGATTGAGTAACCCTCTAACTAACTTTCCTTCATCATCACAAAATCAACAAGAGAAAGGTCAAGTGGAGGATCTTACCAATAATCCCTTTGGGATGTCACATGAGGAAATCACTGAAATGGTTCAAAATCTAGAGAATCATAAAATTATCAACATCATGATGAGACTCAATCCTTCACTATACATGCTCCAATTAGCGAAGCAAGGGGCTAAACTCCCTTTCGATTTCGATGTAAGCACTATTGTGGAACCATCTTTTGGGGTCATGCATCCAATCTCATCCACTATCCCCATTTCATCTACACCCCCATTTCAAAGCATCACTCAAAACATCCCCCAAATTACATCATCTATTGCTCCAACACAACCCATTGTTAACAAGGGAAGTGCATTTATTAATGCATTGCAAACACATCCTCTCATAAACAATCAAGATTTGGACACAAACACCATCTTCGGACAATCCATCCCCCAAAATACATTACATACATATGTCCCTCTCACCTTTCATGATCCAAATAACCCATCATCATATTTTCATGCAACACCCCAAACCCCTCTCCCCATAACCTCACAAGGAGAGGGTGACTTATTTGGACCAGGGAGCATCTTTGACGCTACATCTCCGGGGAGTATGCCACTCATATTTCCACCACTTCCCCCCTTGCCATCAATATCCACATCACCTCTCAGTTTAGGGCTTCCCCCTTTACCAAATATCAACCAACAAAATCAAATCAACCCATTGATCGCTAATCAAAATATCTTGTCATCGACATCGCAACAACATATGGCAACCATCCCAATAATTCAAACCACCACCATCACCTCATCAACCATCCCCCAAACATCTCAAAACACGGTCTCTCAAAGACCAAGCATATCAATCGCACCATCCACCACTCAAAACCCACTCATCAATACGACGGTGCCTCTCATCACCACAACAAGCACCATTCTGAACCCACCACCACCACCAAACTCAAACACATCAAGTCAATATAGTATTGCATTACAAGATGCTCAGTGAGCCGCTTATCAAAAGGCATTACAACAAATTCAAAACTAACAAGTTGCACAGCTCGCCGCTCAACAAGATTCCCAAGTTGCTCAAGCCGCACAACAAGAACAACAGGTTGCACAAGCCCAAGCCTTATTGCAACAACAACAACAAGCTGCTCTGATTGCATAGGTAGCGCAAGCTCCTCAAGCTGCTCAAGCTACACAGGCAAAACAAGTTGCTCAAGCCACACAAATTGCACAAGTTGCCACTCAAGCACAAGCACTGGCTCAAGCCCAAGCACAAGCTTAAGCTCAGGCACAAACCCAATACCAAGCCCAACAAGCTCAAGCACAAGCAACAACACAAGCACAATATCTTGCACAACAACAAGTAGCCCAACAACAAGCATATCAGCAAGCGCTAAAACAATACCAAGAGCAGCAAGAAACAGCCTGATTAGCAGCCCAACAACAAGTGTTGTTGGTGCAACAACAACAACAACAACAAGCTCAACAACATGCACTATTTGCGCAACAGCAACAGGACCAACACCAAGCATTGTTGTTACAACAACAATTGCAAGCATATTTGGCACAACAGAATGTGCAAACACCATCCATCAACATACCAACCAATCCACCCATCCCACCAATAGTTGAACCACCTTAGAACACTTTCATCCCACCCCCTGATCTGCAAAACGATGTCACAACACAAATCCAGTTGCTTTCACAACAAGTGCTTGATCTCCAATTAGGGCGAACCACGAAAACACCCAGCAATTTGTGTCCTTATTTGTTTGACATGAGCCTTGTAATGAAACCATTTCCAAAGGGATTTGAGATCCCCAAGTGTTACAAATACCGTGGGACGAGAAACCCTAAAGATCACATCAAGGAATTCCAGGTTCATTACATGGAAGTCGTGTATGACGATACTTATTTGATGCGGTTTTTTTCCTAGAAGCTTGGCTGGCCATGCCATGGAATGGTTCTCTCACCTCCCTCCTAGCATCAAGAAGTTCCAATAAATAGTAGACGCATTCATAAAAAATTACACATTCAACATGGGAATGGACGTCAATCTAGATGAACTATCAGCTCTAAAACAAGGTAAGAATGAATCATTTGCTTCATTCCTACAATGATGGTGATCCAAGGCCAATCAGAGCAAATGGGTCATGCCTAAGGAACAACAAGTTTGCACTATCATATCCAACCTTGACGGATCCTTGGCATTCCATCTTAAAGTCCAAGGTATCACCACATACGACCAGTTGATCTCCAAGGTGCTCAACATCGAACGAGCCCTTATGACACAACCTGGAGGATCACCTGCATATCCTGATAGCAGAACAATCGCCCATCCACCAGTTACAATGACAAACCTCGCACATGGGCAAGAAACAAAAATGTTACCAATGATGGTGTTTTCGACACCAAAGTTTTCATCAATGCCCCTCAGCAAAACATGCCCACACCCCAACAACAACCCCAAAACCATCATCAAAACAACCATCAAGCTAACACAACAACACAACAACCAATCAATCAAGCGATCAACAATGTCAATGATCAAAGGGGACCACCCTAGCGAAACAAGAATTCCACCAAGCGGAAGTACACTACCCTTGGAGAACCACTCAAGGTCATCATGAAGAAATTAATAAACAAAAACCTCATCAAGGCTCCTACCTATGAGAATTACCAGGAACCAGATGTGAAACCTCCTTGGTACAATGAAAATCAGCTCTGTGACTTTCACAAAATCAAAGGGCACACCACTAATAGTTGCATGAGGTTGAAAAACCTAATCCAAGACCTCATTGATCAAAAAATCATAAATGTGGAGCAGCCAACAGGAAATCAGAACGTCAAAATCTACACAAATCTGATGCCTAACCATAACAATAAAGGGAACAATAACACTGATAAGGGGAAAGGTACCTTCAAGAATGTGAATCATGTGTACGACCATTTCGTCGCATCCCTGGATGACTACTGTGCTACCATCACCATCAAAGGAGCCCATGTTAATTGTGGAGTCACCACAAGAGGCGGAAAAATTACCATTACAGGGTCATCTCAGCCAAATAGAGCACCTGCACCCAACCCCAAATCTATTCCCAGCGGTTACAATGTCCTTGATTAGCTGAAAAGAACCCGAACACAAATCTCCATCATGGAGTTGCTAAAAATTTCATCCAGCCACAAGAAAATCCTTGAAGAAGCATTGGCTTCATCAACCATCCCCACAAATCTTGATGCAAAACAATTTCAAGCTATGGTCGGAAACATCATCACCCTGAATCTCCTTACATCTCCTACCAAGATTTTCCTGCTCAACCATCTCACAATTGTGCACTCCATTTAGAGGTCCTAGTGTAGAAAAATAAAGTCAAGCGAGTCTTGGTGGATGGAGGTGCAAGCTTGAATATTTGCTCCCTCAAGCTCATTAAGAACCTGAAAATATAAGAGGATTCCATTGACAAAGGAAAAGGTATTACAATCAGAGTGTATGATGATCAAGAAAGAGTGTCCCAAGGCACAATCCAAATCCCTATTCAATTAGGGCCAGCTATCATGGAAACTACTTATCAGGTCCTGGACCTTGAATTACCTTATAACATTCTCCTAGGGCATCTGTGGATCCATGTAATGCAAGTAGTAGCATCAACCTTCCATCAATGTGTCAAATTTACATATGAAGGCCAAGAGGTCACCATCCATGGAGATCCTGAACCATTCTCTTACTGCAAGAACCTAGAGGCAAAATACTACAAAATTCCTCAAGTTCCTAACAATGATGAAGGCCCATCAACACCATACATTGATCCAGCCACTCTCGCTTCCACTTTTGCGACAGAGACACCCGCCACTCCCGCCACCCCCACCATCTCTGATATCAAAGTCATCATCCAGGAAAATGGTTACAGAAACTATACGATTCCCAAAAATACTTTTGTGGTAGGAGAGTTACCACAATCTCCTAGATCACGAGGACGTCTGCAATCAAATGAAGCCTCCACATCCCAAACACCCATTGAAGGATATTCCAACTTCTAAAGTTGGGGAGATATCGGCTAAGAAGTCATAGAGGAGGACCCATCTCATCTCCTATACCAAGATAAGAGACCAGCAGCTAATCTACCTATGGATGACAGCAGTAAAGGTTTGCAAATGATGCTCGCAATGTGCTATGACAAAAACCAAAAACTAGGGAAAAATGACAACGGGCTTCTAATACCCATCATTCCAAAGACGTGAATGAGAAATCTTGGCCTTGGATGTACCCCTCCGAGTATAACCATACATGGCCGAAATCCCCCAGTTAGGAAAGCCAAAACTCCTCAGCAAACGACAACCGAACTTCGCTTACTTGTATCTACAAGTCGAGTTATAGACAACTTCACATTTGACATAACGGACGTCTATACTAGTAGTGATGACGAAGATCCCATAACCAACCTACCCATTCTCTTCGAGGATACCACCTTTATCATGATTAGTACTATGTCATTTAAGTCCACTGACCATCAAAACCATGAAATCCGTCTAGTCTACCCACAACTCATCGATTACGACCAACGAGGACTGCCAATTCTTGACACATTCAAAAATGATGAGGCACTCTCATAATTCATGGGACTACGGGATAATATTCCATGTGGGGATCATAAAGCATGATTCATCATTGAGCTGGACACAAATGCATACTACGGGGAAATGATTGAATCCCTCAATTGCAAAAGCGAACAATTGAGAATAATCTGTAGGTCCTTGAGTGAAAACCACACTATGGCACTCTTCGACCCAAAAATAGTAAAAAGAAAGGACACATCTAATGATGAAAACCTCTCTGAGGTGCCCGAGGATGGGGGATTCAATCTTCCTCTTAAAGCTCTACATCAAGAAAAATCAGCGATTCTAGCCAAAAAATGTAATCTAGTCAACCTAGGAACAAAGCAGACCCCGCACATCACATTCTATGTAGAGTCATTGTTGTTATAGGAACAAGAACTTCTAGCATCCTTCTTGAGAGAGAGATAGATTAATTTTGCATGGAGCTATGCAGACATTCCCGGGCTTGATCCAGAGATTGTGGTCCATCATCTAGTGGTGTATCCTGAAGCAAAGCCTATTCGACAAAAATTAAGAAAAATGCATCCTCGGATTGCCCTGCTAGTCAAAATGGAATTGAAAAAGATACTTGATGCAAGGTTCATACGACCAATTGACTACCCCGAATGGGTATCAAATATGGTTCCTATTTCAAAACCAGATGGGAGCATCTGAATCTACATGGATTTTAGAGACCTAAACAAAGCATGTCTGAAAGATGATTTCCCATTGCCTAACATTGACATGATTGTAGACATGACGACGGGACATGAAATGCTCTCTCTGATGGACATTTTCTCTGGGTACAACCAAATAATGATTTCCAAAGAAGACCAATACAAAACGGCCTTCACTTGTCCATGGGGGACCTACTACTGGAATATGATTCCATTCGGCCTAAAGAATGTTGGGGCCACCTACCAAAGAGCCATGATGCTAATCTTCCATGACATGATTCACAAAACTGTCAAAGATTATGTTGATGACATACTAGAAAAATACAGGAAGAGGAGAGATCACATAGCAACCTTGAGTGCTATTTTCGATAGGTTGGAGGAATACAAGGTCTGTTTAAATCCAAAGAAGTGCATCTTCAGTGTACAATCAAGAAAGCTACTAGGATACATAGTGTCAATGAGGGGTATTGAAATAGATCCCGCCAAGGTAAAAGCAATCCTTGAGATGGAGGCACCCAAAACATTGAAACAATTGTGAGGCCTCCAAGGTAGACTTCAATCCATCTGTCGATTCATAGTACAACTGGCAGATAAACAAAACCCATATTCTCACCTACTCCACAAGGGGGTAGCATACAAATGGGATGACAAGTGTGAGGAAGCCTTCAACAAAATCAAAGAATACCAGCTCACACCTCTGGTCCTCATGCCACCAATCCCAAGAAAGCCATCAATCCTCTATGTGTTAGCAACAACAACAACCCTTGGAGCTCTCCTAGCTCAACACGATGAAAATGGAACAGAAAGGGCCATTTATTATATCAGTAGAACAATGATCGGGAATGAGTTAAACTACTCATTCATTGAAAAAGAATGTCTAGCAGTAGTGTTTGCTTCATAGAAATTTAGACATTACATGTTGGCACACAAAATCAAACTCATCGCCAAAATTGACCCCCTCAAATACTTACTATCAAGAGAAATGCTCACAAGAAGAATGGCTAAATGGGTCATGATACTATCAGCGTATGAAATTGAATATGTGGAGTGGAAAGCAATCAAAGGTCAAGTAATTGTAGATCAGCTTGCAGAAGCACCAATCTATTCAGAGAACCCACTCATATCAGAGTTTCCAAATGAATCCATCTTCAATCTCAACATAGCCAACCACTGGAAACTCTACTTTGATGGCTCCTACACACAACATGGATCAAGAGCCGGTGTTTTCTTCATCACTCCACAGGGGGATTGTATACCTAGATCCTACAAATTGGAATTTCCCTTCACTAACAACATTGCAGAGTACGAGGCTTTAACCATAGGTCTTAGAATGGAAGTACAGTGGCACATCATGACCCTCAAAGTATATGGAGACTCCTAGCTGATAATAAATCAAGTGAATGATGAGTACCAAACAAAGGATGATAAGTTGACTTCATACAAAAAGTTGGTAGAGAGCCTCAAAGGATCATTCATTGATATCACATTTGAGCTTAGATTCCCAGAACCAACAACAAAGTAGCAGATGCCATGGAAACGATTGGATCCTTACCGGACATCCCTCGCAACGTCCCAAAATATGAATTCTTAGTAGAGAAGCTTCTCGTACCCACATTCCAAGTACCTGAGTCATAATTTGTGTGTGAAATCGTTGGTGCTGGTAATCCCTGATACCATGACATTTATACCTACTGACTTACCCTCAAGCCTAAAAAGAACCTTTGTCAAGAAAGCATCTTGGTTTGTCATCCTAGGAAACTCCCTTTACCGTAGGAGCATAGAAGGAACCTTATTACGCTGCCTAAATGTTGAGGAGGCATTAATTTCTTTAACTGAGGTGCATAACGGTATTTGTGGTTCACACTCGAGCAGAATGACCTTGGCCAAGAAATTGTGGAGGATGGGGTATTATTGGCCTACAATGGAAAGAGAAGCACATGACTACGTCAAACGGTGCCTACAATGTCAGTAGCATGGGCACCTCATTCATGCTCCAACTCAAGAACTCCATCCCATCATCACACCATGGCCCTTTTCGCAGTGGGGGCTCGATCTCATTGGAAAGATAACCCCCACCTCATCCAATGGCCACAAGTTTATCATAACCACCACTGAGTACTTGAAGCCATCCCCATGACATATATCACTGGAAAGCAGATATCAAAGTTCATCCTGAACTACTTAATATGCTGATATAATGTTCCCCAAGCTATTATCTCAGATAATGGGACACCTTTCAAGAATCAGGAGGTTCGTGACCTATGCGATAAATTCAAAATACAACATTTCTTTTCCATTCTATACTATCCCCAAAGCAACGGCCAAGCAGAAGCCAACAACAAAACCATTCTAAAAATCCTCAAAAAGATAGTCAATGACGCAGGTAGTGACTTGCATCTACAGCTAAATCCCACCTTCTGGGCCTATTGAAGCACCATCCGCACACCCACCAGTGCCACTCCATTCTCCCTGGTCTACGGATCGAAAGCCATATTTCCCATTGAGATTGAGCTCTCATCACTGAGAATATCACTGCAAAACCTCATCATAGATGAAGAATACTGAGTATCAAGACTGAATGAGCTGGAGCTACTAGATGAGCGACGTATGGATGCCTTAAATCATTTGAAATTCTATCAGAACATACTCAAGAGGAGCTATAACAAGAATATCAGAAGCAGGACTTTCCAAGTTGGAGAACTGGTACTAAGAGAAAATTAGAAAAATGTCCCAAACCCAAACAACATAGGAAAGTTTGAACCCAACTAGTTGGGACCATTTTTCATCATAGAAAATTAAAATTCAGGGGCATATCAGTTATCAACACCTAAAGGGGAACCTCTATAGGAGCCCATGAACAGCTCCCATCTTAAAAAAATTTATGCCTAATCTTTTGAGGTATAGAACCAAAAATCAAAAAAAAAAATCAAAAAATGTCCTGAAAAAATGGTCACCCTGATGAAAACCTGGAAAATAGGAGTCTTGGTGACAACAAAAAAAAAATGAAAAGCAAAAAATGATCAAAAACAGTAAAGAGAAAAATTATCCTCTAGTGAAAACCACTTCGGTGGTGGTTTGGGCAAGTACCTTGGTGAAAACCTGGCAAACAGGCACCTTGTGTAAATAAGCACTTTTCATCCACCAAGATCTTCACAACTTATTCTGCATCATCCATCCATTACGCTTTCATCATCCATCGCACTCCATATCTCCATTCATCACCCATCTGTTCGACATCTGCATCATAGCTTGGTCTTGTGTTCATGTCATGATCCCTCCTAGTACTACTCGGCCCATTCTCAAGGTCAGTTTGTCTTGCCTTTATCGGAGTAGTCTATTGCATCACGTTGGGGGCATGATCTCATCAAATTGGATTTGTGTATATTCTTGAGGTCCCAAAATTAGAAAATCCAAAAACATCGGAAATTTTTTAAAAAGCCAAAAACATTCAAAAAAACCAAGAAAATCCCAAAACATCCAAAACATATCAAAATCCAAAATAGGTCAAAAAGACAAAAAAGTCAAAAACAGAGTCGTCTTGTCAAACTACGGGTCTCTGAGCCTTGAACGTAGGCAAGGTTGATCTTTGATCATCCCCTGAGATACTTAGGTAAGTCCTTTAGGAGTTCATCATAATAAACTAGCAGTCCATTTGTTTATATCTCATCAATAATTGAGTCTGTGTCAGTCGAACTACATGGTATCTGTGTGTATAACGTAGGCAAGGATAATCCATTGATCAACCCCCGAGGCCGCTAGGATAGGTCCTTAGGTTAGTCTCTTGGTCAAAATCTCAGAAAACCCCAAAAAAAATTAAAAATTTGAAAATCAAAACATTTGTAAAATCTCAAAAAATACCAAAAACAACCTCAAAACATTTCAAAAAACATCAAAAACATCCAAATATTTGAAAAAATCCATCTGTCTCATCTCGCTTTCACCCGCAATAACATCATCCATAATAAATAAATCGTCATCCTCAACCTTTGGTTAAACAGTCAGAAACAAGTCTAGCATTCCAAAAGTGAAAACTCAAAACGTCAAAATCTCAAGTCTAGGTCAATACATAAACAAGTTGATCAACTCTTTGTGTCAATAACCTATCATCCAATCAGTCCCATATCAAATCATCTGATATCGTCATGTCCTGGGATGCATCCTTCCTACAATGGACATCAACATCAAGCATCACTGTAGTTTATTCTTGGCTAGCGGTATTGAAGAACATTGGCTTGTTTGTTTACTTTATCTTGTTCATTTATCTTATTGCGCTCATTCCAAGGACCTTTCGATGATGTCTAATCAAAAGATTTAGAGAGATAGGAATGGGGAAATGATCATTATCTTTTATATGTTGCACTTGTTGGATGTTCTTGTAATATAACTTGGTCATTCGCGCTTTGCTTGGTTTGAAGGGAAGATGTTTTAGGTGTCTCGTTGACCACATGGGAAGGCTTTCTTTCCTATGTTTTGGCCTGAGATACTTGAAATATCTGAACTGCACTCTGAATAAGGTTTTGTATGTCAGGTGTGAACAGGAATACTCCTATTTGATTGTCGAGTCAAAGTCCATCACACTAGGTGCAATGCCATCCTGGTTCTTCATACCTTGATGCATCATGCCTACGTGTGTTATCAAACATAAGGTAATTAGCCCTTTGAAAATCCCAACTCCTCGGCAAGCAATCATCATCAACATCATCATCTAGTGTCTTGTTGGAATCTTTGGTTTCTTCTATCTCTTTCTTTTCACACTAACATGGTATCATGGCAGTTAATCAATTCATCAATCATCATTGCATCCATCCTGCATCCACAAAACCGTCAGCATATTGCATATCATATCATATAGAAATAGTAGATCATATCATTGCATTTCCATCATTTGCATAATATAGATTTGTTATCCTACGCATCTCATCATTAAAATATTTTGTATCACTTACATCCATCATATCATACCATAAATATTAAGAAAAGATAAAGAAAAATATTACATTCCATCCATTAGGGGCATAATAGAGATTTGTTATTATAAGTATTTAAACATTTGCATCCATAGAAAACATTATTTACATCCATCATATCATTTACACTCATAACATCACATCACATATATAAGCATCTATAACGCTATCACATACACTATCAAAGCATCTGCATAGCATAACATTTGCACCATCCATACATAATCATCATAAAAAAGTGCATAAAAAGATACTGAAAAAGAAATACATCCATTACATCATATCATATATCACATTGCATTGCATAGGATAGATCATAAATGCATCACATATCAAAATCGGATCAAAATCAACATCTCATATATCATCAAATGTATTGTCATGATACAAAGAATCAGATCAATGTACATATGTATGTCAATAAGTAAAATCGGCCTATGGGGCTGTCAAAAATGAGCCCAAAGGGCACAAAATAATCTTGTCTCTGATCAAAATAAAGGCCTAGCCCTACTAGCTGCTGCCCTCACCACCTGCTCTATCCATGTGGCCCTCTGTAGGTCTATGGATGGTCCTTTGTGAAAACTCGGGAACTCGTCCTGCTCTCAGCACAGCCTAATGGTAATGCATCCTGTAATAATCGGCCTCTTGGATAGCCTCCTTATATGACTGAAGCGATACTATGCTTCGGGAGGAAGAGGCAGCCATACTCTCTAACTGCTATCGGCGGCCCATCTTTATCGTTGTCTGTAACTCCGCAGCCAACCTCTACAAAATGGCCTGGTCCCACTCAGCCCTAGCCTGATCTCTCTCAACTGTCAGTGCCTGTACCTGGGCCTGCAGCGAAAAAATTTGTCCATCCCTAGGATCTGTCTGTGGTAGTGGTTGCACGTGGGGATGATCTTGCTCCCCATCCTTAGGCAGTGTCGGGACCCTGTCGTGGTGCCCTGGATCCTGCTCCTACCTCTGCTCTCCCACCGGCTAATCCTGCATCGGCTGATCTTACACTGGTTGATCCTGAACTACCTGATCCTGTACCTAGTGAATCGGTGGTGGCCCTCTACCTCCCTAATCTCGATCCTCTCCTCCCCGACCTCATCCTGCCCCCTGCCTCTCTCTCCATCAAGTGGATGGTGTACCTAGAACTGTAAGCCTCAGCGGTAGCCTGAACCAATCTCTATAGGCCTGTGTAGTCCCTGGATTTGCCTAACCCTAGTCGTATGGCCACGGATTGGCCACCAGCTGCATAAAGCTTTGCACTGCCTCGTGGACAAGTATGTATCAACCCCAAGAACCCTGACTCGCTATCCTCATGAAGATGGACACATACTGATCATCGGGCCTGTCCTATGGCTCTCCAAACTGACACTGCACCCTACCCGGAAAGTACATATCAATCATGGTATGCTCTCACCCCTACATCAAGCGGTCCTAGCGAGCAAAGAATAAATGTTGCATGTCATCAAACTAGGCTAGTTTTCCAAGGTACGACAGCCATCTGAATACTCGTAAATCGTCAAGGACCCTCCTCCAATGAGGAATCTTGTGTTGTCATGTGTGTGTAAAAGAAAGGCCCCCTCTATAACGCCAGACCACTAGCATCTGGCTCCATCAGAACTGGGACAACTCATGGATGAAGTATGGGGATGTGCTCCCATGCCCAGATATGTAGGAGTGTGACTCTCGCTCCAAGTGCTCTGCCATCCAAGTAGGCGAACTCATGAGGATCTCTGTAAAGAGAGGCTAGTAGAACTGGCCCCCATGCAAAAAGTGTCAGTCGCCGTCAGACCATCCACTCCCAGGAAAGCCCCCAACCAGGAATGAAATATCGGCCTCGCCGATCTGGGGCAACAAGACATGATATGATGGATGCAATCGCTAAATGGTAGGGTGAAATGAGAGAACTATGGTGCTCCAGCTCGATCTGACCCTCATAGAATACAATCTTGCCAGTGTCTAGGATGGCATAGAAGGCCTCTCTCCCAGCATCCATGTCATAAATCACCCGCTCGCCATGAATGGGTAATCTCAAGATCCGCCACACATCCTCCAATGTGACTGTGGCCTCACCCGTCGGAAGGTGAAATGATGAGGTCTCACTGTGCCATCTCTCAGCAAGTGTTGTCATCATGCCCAGGTGTGTCCACACGAGCGGTGCATAGGTGATGTACCAGAGTCCCATCTCTCCGAGACGCTCCTGCTCTCACTAGGAAAAATCCCTCAAAAGGCCAAAAATATCTCGGGACCTATGCTCGCGTGAGTAGATCTCCCTCGCCTCCTCCTGCATCAAAAAAGTCACCATGTTAAAAATTCATCAAAAAAAATCTTGATCGAGGCTTGTCCCAGCATCCCAGACTGACCCCAACGTTGCTGCCTATGAAGATGGTACAGTTTGTAAACTTCAGACAACACCGCTAGAACCTTCAATGTCCTAAACTGCACTGTGGCGGTCTAGTTTGTAATAGTGTCAGACTTTAGCAAGAAACCCTAATTCTAAAGTGCACCGCGGCGGTGCACCTGGCAATAGCGGCTGAGTTTGGATTTTAACCCTAAACTCCAAACTGCATCGCGGCGTCGCTATTTGTGACTGCGGTACAGTTTGAGGCCAAGCGGCGCAGTTTAAAAATGTCGAGCGGTGCAATATGGCACCACGCCTAAAGACCTAGTTTTAAAAGCATTAAATGAGCACAAAAAATGAAAAATAAGCTTGGGTCAAGTTGACTCACCGGTGGTCCAGTGTTGGGAAGCCTCTGATATGTTCAGACTCGGTCGGAAATGTGCATGGGGAGTTGTCGTCGCGCCATCTCACCAAGGTATCATAGCTCAAAATTGCAGAATCTCCTAAGGCTGAATGTGAAAATGAATTGGAAGTGGCCCCTCGAGGCCTATTGAAGCCTAAAAATTAGGGTTTTTTACCCCGTTTAGCCATTTTGCTTAGGTTTTACACCCCCGATCCCATTTTTCTCTGTCTGAGGGCCATTTTTCATCATTTTTTTTATTTTTTGGCCTCCCAGAGTCTTTCTGGACTTGTCAGGCACCTTTTCCTCTTTTTTCACAAGATCACCTAAAAATCAAAATTTTTGTCCGATCTCTCGAGGGGGCAGTACATCGGCATTTCTCTCGCCGAAGCAGCATTGGGGAAAATATTAAAAAAAAAAAATTGGCGTTTGATCGAGACAGTTTATTCTTTGAACCAAGGTAATGAGTACTTTGCTTCAAAGAGGGGAAAAATGTAGACACGGAAAATATACCAACATACTTGATCCCGACTACTAACATTGTTTCATCATAAATCATCCCTCAGTCTAACCATTTAATCAAATACCTTTATTTTATTAAATTCATCAATTTTTTTCCCTCTCTTGATTAAATAAATCATTTTATCTAATTAAGTCTTTTTCTCTTGTTAATTAAATCAACCTATCTGATCTAATTAACCCTATGTCCATATTTAATTAAATAAATTAAACCTTGTTTAATTTAAGCTAACATCACCCCCTTTAGCTAAATAAATCAAAATATTTATTTAACTAAGTCTAAAATCATATTCTTCTCATATTTGATTTAAATAAACCCACAAATCTAGGTCAAATTTGTCACATCATCTAATCTCTCATTAAATTAATTAACCCTTGATTAATTTAATCCTAATCCATGTCCCATCCTCTAGCTTTTGCCACTTGCACATGAAAATAGATTTAATTCATTTATTAAATCCCTATTTTCCCTCAACATGGCATAATGGAGGAATATTTTCTCAAATTTGAATTCAAAATCCAAGTGGACTTTGTCCTTCCAACAAGACATTAACTTCACCTAATAAGTCCTTTTGCCTTGAGCCAAGTGGCATTTAAGACATTCCTTTTCCCTCTTACATGTCATTTCACTAATTTCAAATATCACCTAATTGCATTTATGGGCATATTCATCAAAATGTGCACATCCCTCAACCATTCTCATCTTGACAAGTGGCACCTTTCCATTGGTTGAATTTTAATCTGACAATGCTTCATTTTGGTCAATTCTCCAACTTTTCATTCTATAAATAAGAGGCTTCATTCCTCATTTCATCATCCACAATTTGAGCAAAGTTATTATACTCAGATCCATAGCAATTCTCATCCATTTTTATCCAATCTTAGCTAGGTTATGCAGATTTTAATCTTGGAGCATACTTCAATCATCAACAAAGTGGATCACTCTTCATCACCAATCAACAAATCTTGCATAGGAGTTGGGAAAGGGCTAATTTCCATATCAAATTGGCACCAACTCCCCCAAGAGATTAAGAGTTTACATTGCATTTGAATAGGATTTAATATCTTTCGTTTATGCTTGTTTGTGTTCTTCATTTCATTTCCTTTCTATTGCAATTTAAATGGATTTCTTGGGGAATCATGATACTAAATTTCATTTGATCTAATATGGTGTTTGTTTCTTGTGTTTATGCAGGTTTGGAATCTCGGTTCACAAAATGTTAAAATGCCAACACTGGCATATCTGAAATTGGTCCCCAGCAAAATAGGGGGACCTATACGCCCTAAGGCGAATGGGTCCTAACCCTATTTTCCAGGACATTAAGTGTCAGGGGTAAAATATATCATAGAATATAAGCAATAATATTATTCAACTCACTATTCTCACATTGAGTCTACAAATATATAGGAGAAATATAGGCACACGTGTGCTCTAAAATAGCACTCATGGGTTTAGCAAATAGTAATCAATATCCTAAGTTGCTCTAACAAACAACATACATTTACAAGATGATACAAACAAACTATCTACGTGGAGTAAATGATGGAATATCCAACATTCCCCCCTTATTTCTTTAAAGCACTAATAAAAGAATCTTGAAAAGTGTCAAACTTCACACGTGCAAGAGGCTTGGTGAAGATATCAGTACGTTCTTCCTGAGTTGAGTAGAATTGGAGTTAAATGTTGTTTTGTTGAACATGTTCTCATATGAAGTGACAGTCAACTTCAATATGCTTTTTCTATTCGTGAAACACTGGATTACGAACAAGCTTGAGAACACTTTGATTATCACAATAGAGGATGGTAGGCTGGTTTTGAGGTACCCCCAATCCTTCTAATATGCGACGTAGCCAAACTGCCTCACAAACTACTGCCCTTGTTGCACAATATTCTGCCTCTGTTAAGAAACAAGCAACTGTGGCCTGCTTCTTACTTCCCCAAGAAATAGGGTATGATCCAAGGAAGAAAATAAATCCAGAAGTGGACTTTCGATCATTAATAAAACCTGCATAATTTGCATTTGTGTACCCCATTAAGAAGAATTGATCATTCTTTTTATATTCCAAACCATGATCCATTTTACCACATAGATACCTTAAGACCCTCTTTGCTGCTAGTCGGTGACATTTCTTTGGTTCTTGCATGAATCGTGAAAGATAATTAACAACAAAACTGATATTTGGTCTAGTATATGTCAGATAAATCAAACCTCCAATCATTTGACGATAGAGAGTTTCATTCACCTGAGGAGATATATCAAATGTAGATAACTGCAAACCTGATTCCATAGGTGTATACATGGGTTTGGAATCCATCATTTTGAATCTCTCAAGCAACATCTTGGAATATTTCCTTTGAGATACAAAGATATGGTGATTTGTTTTCCATACCTCTAAACCGAGGCAATAGTGAAGCAACCCAAGATCTATCATATCAAATTTCTTCTTGAAATCATTCTTGGTTGTCTCAATCATTGCTTCTAAGCTGGGTGTTGCCACAATAGTATGTCTCACTTTTGGGACATGCTGATTTTTGCCTAAAATCACTTTTTTGGAAAAAACTAATGATTTTAACCTTGAGAGGTTCCATCTAAAGGGTTTTAATTGAGGAGGGATAGATAATACCCCCTTAGATCAAACTCCCTTGGATAAAACCCCTCTATAATTAAATCATACCCACAATGAAGTCTCCTTCGCACCTATCAAAATGCTTGAAAAAAAACACATTTAATTTACCTTTTGAGGGATTAAATAACTTCATTTAGAAATAATCTTTTGCAAGATTGTAGCCCTCAAATCAATTTTTCCAACAAGTATAGTTTTTATATGTTCTCATTTTATCTTGTATTTAATTTTTAATTTTTATTGAACATAGGTTTTTCTCTGAAAATCAAGCTCTTCATTCTACAGAGGTGGAAAAATAGCAAACCATCGTAAAAGAAATTCAAAAAATACCTTTTCCCTAGGTATTGATGTCCTTGTTTCACTAAAAAAAGAAAAATTGGATTTTGATATATACAAAAGAAGTTACGTTGTATGACACACACGCATGTCCAAATTATAGTTACAGTGACTTCAAAAATTAATTAAAAAATATATATCTAACAAAAAATTATTAAAAAATATCCTTTCCCTAGATATTGATGTTGAGAATTTATATTCCAAAAATTATAATTTTATCCTTTATAGAAAAATAGTTATGTTGTACGACACAAACGTTACTTTCTAAAAAAATATTGTTTTTTTGTTTAAAACTAGTTATTAAAGGAGATTTGAAAGATTCATGATTTATTTCAAATTTGAAAAATATATGTATATTTAGAATCTACACACAAATTTCCACAAATCACTAGTTCACATCATCTTCAAATTCTTAATGGTTTAGTTGCTATAGGTCTCAGAAGATGAAGATTTAGTTAAAAATATTAATGTAAATGACCATCTTGGGAAAAATGTGAGACATAGTATTGTGATTTCACCCAGCTATCTATGATAACTAAGTCATCAACATATACAATAACGATCAAAATATCCCCCCCTTGATCCTTGAGGTAGAGATTTGGATCATATGGATGCCTAGTAAAACCATGTTTTAGCAAGTGTTCATCAATTTTAATATACCAAGCTCTTGGAGCTAGTTTGAGACCATATAGGGACTTGACAAGTTTACATACCTTTTCCTCTTTACTAGGTTCATATTGAATATCCAACAAAATATTAATTGGATACATGTGTTCAATGCTTTCAATTTCTTGGAAAGTGGTACAAATGGGCTATAGAATGCATAATTTAGGAAATTAGGGGGCCCAATTAGGCTCAATAATTTAGGGGGAGCAAAACATAGTGTGAAATTTTCAAGGGTGATAATTTATGATGCTACAACAACAATATCCAATAGTGATCTGCGTTGGAAACTTGCAGCCATTTAAAGACAATTTACACTAACCCAAAAGAGAAATTTATGCAACTAAGTATTTAGAATCCACATGCAAGAGAATAGACAACATACCCATGAAAATATGACACAAGATATAACCTGGAAAAACCCTCAAGAGGGAAAAATCCAGCCTCCAAAAGCATCCACACTCCATGTATTATTCAGCAATGAAAACCCATTACAATACATCTTCAGAGACTTCATGAACACTTCTGAAGCACAAGCTATCCATGCATTCCATGTGACCAAGCATGAATCCAAACATCCCATTTCATGCTTCAAACCCTCACACATGCACAAGCTCAACCTGCTAACCTGCAAACTGACCCAACCTAAACAACTACCCTTGTGGTTGATTTTATAGAAACAAGCTCCCACAAAACCACCAAGTGGTATTACACAAAACCATGTGACTAAAACCATGAGATTACAAAACCATGTCCCCATATTTAATATTGGGTACTTTATTTATTTATTTTCCCCAATATTAAATAATTACATTTTAGTAACTTAACTTATGTCCCAATGTTACATGCAACATAAAGTGGCCCCGAGAATAATTACATTAAATATATTATGCAAGGTGTACAACTTCTTTTCCTAACAATTTGATAGTGTGACAAGTGGAATGATATAGCATCAGAGGGTTGTGAAATTAGATCTAGAATCCCCCTACTGGAACATAGTCATCTAGGGTGACTAGGTCCTCAAAAACTAGCTTCAAATTCATATCACAGGTATGCAGTACTCTGCTCAGTCTATTTATGAAGTCTAAATTTATCTGTGATATCTCAGATATGTTTTTTTTACATCAGAATAGTTAATTGCATAATTTTCCCTAGTCATTTCATTGCATTTCATTTCCAATTTCATTTTAGATTTGGTCAAGGGAAAGTTTATTCACTTTTTCAGGTTGCAAGTCAGTCTTATACCTTGTCCAAATTCATCAAAACCCTGCTACCACAAACCACAACTAAACAAAATAAGGAAAGGTGCATAAACCTTAGAGTCAAATCCTAGAGTATCCACTTTTCCTCCTTTTCAAAGACTTCTTTAGATCAAGTGAGATTCTCAAGAAACTAAATCAAACCTTCATTGTCTTAGTGCCAAAAGTGGTAGAGGCTACTACTATGACTGACTTCAGGCCCATTATTCTTTACAAAACTTTCTATAAAATCTTCTCAAAGGTTTTGGTTAATACAATTAAACCTATCCTTCATAGACTCTCTACAAGTCAAAAAGGTTTAATCCCTAGTAGGTAGATTTTGGATGTTGTGCTTACCACCCATTTACTTATTCATTCTATAGAAAACAATAAAATGTCAACTATTCTCTTAAAACTTGACATCTCCAAGGCTTATGATAGATTGCTATGGCCCTTCCTTGTGGTTGTCTTAGAAAAATTTAGGTTTGGAAAGAAGATTCTCAAAATTATTAACACTTGTATTTCTTCCCCAACCTACTTGTTATTGGTGAATGGGATCCATAAAGGTTTTTTCTCATTTGGAAAGGGTCTAAGACAAGTGGACCCCCTTTCCCCCTGTTCATTCTTGTTGTGGACACTCTAGGTAGAATTTTTTAGAAACTCATCGACTCAATAAACTCCTAGGGGTTAAAGCCACCTCTACTTCACTCCTCTCCTCTCATCAACAATCTATGGATGACAGTATTCTTTTTGGGGCTTCTTCAATATTGGATGCCAAACTCCGGAAGGCTATCTGGGATACTTATGCTAAAGTTGTTGGGTAGCACATTAATTACCACAAAAGTATGCTCTACTTCTTTAATTATTAGGGCATGCTAAAAAACAAGATTGTGAGCATTCTTGGTTGCCAATAAGATAGGTTTCCTGGCACTTACCTTGGCCTCCCACTCACTAATAAAAATCTATCTAACATTTACTAGAACAACATTGTGGAAAGAGTACAAAGAAAGTTGGCTAGATAGAAAGGGAAGGTTTTGAGCCTAGATGGTAAATACTAGTTGTTGAGAGTCTCCCTTCAGAATATCCATGTCTTCTACTTATCTTTACTTAAATTTTTTGTCTCCATGGCTGATAAAATTGAAAACATCTAAAAAATATTATATGATCTGGAGTCGAGCACAAAAAAATGTCTTTGGTGAAGTGGTAAAAGTGTGTAAACCTAAAAGGTAAGGAGGCCTAGGGATAAGGAGGTTGAAGTAGTTCAACAAAACATTACTTTCCAAAATTGGGTTGAATCTAGTGGAAAGGAACAAAGACTAGTCACAAATTGTTAATGCTACGTACTTGGAGAACAGGGACCCTTGTTGTTTCCTTTCATCTCCTTTTATCCCCAATGGTTCTATTATATGGAACCATTTACTCAAAATAAGAAATTTTATTAAGCAAGGTATATTTTTGAATGTTGGAGATGGCATGAGTGTTAATTTTTGGAATGACCATTGGATTGAAGGGCACACTGTGTTCTCTATGTAGAGCCTCTCCCATGTAATGGACTTGCTTATCATATTAAATGGCACTAAATTACATGGGTACGTCAACTAGGATGACCCCCATACCAAGTGGAAAGACTTTGATAGTCAACATGACTAGAAATAGGAGATGTGCATTATGTACAAGATTATTGGTGAATATTTCTTCTTCAATCTTGACAAGAAAGATGTTTTTTTTGGTCTCCTAAACCTTCTAGACACTTATTTTTAAGACTTCTTATGCTCTTTTTGTGGATGATAAGAAGGACTCTACCTTCAATTGGAACCTGGCTTGGAATAACAAAGTGATACCTAAAATTAGCTACTTCTGGTGGGCTTCCATTCACAATAAGATCCTTATTGTTGACAACTTGAATAAGAGGGGATTTTCTTTGGTTAATAGATGCAACCTTTTTGCAAGATGGTGTGTCCATTGGTCTTCTTTATGCAGTGCAACGCTTGGGTTTGTGACATGGCTTAACCGCCTCCTATGGATCTTGTATAAATCTAGTAGTTGTATTGGGCATTAACAGGTTGATCTTTTGGTGCAACGATAACCACCAATGTAACAATTGGTATCAGAGTTGAGATCACAGGTTCAAACCCATCGCTTGTGCTAGGGGGGATTGTTGCAAGATGGTGTCTCCCTTCATCTTCTTTGTGCAATGTGGCGCTTGGGTTCGTGACATTTTTTAACTGCCTCATGTGGATCTTGTGTAAATTTGGCGGTTGTATCGAGCATTAACGAGTCAATCTTTTGGTGCAATGACAACCACCAATGTAGCAAACCTAAGTTACAAAAAGGAAGAGATGGTTAACCATTTGTTTTTCCGTTGTGAGTTTGCTAGGTGTGTTTGGGGGGACTTCATGGCTTGCATGTTGATCAATTGGGCTTTCCCCTTGCATCTTAGAGATTTTTTCAACTCTTTGCACTATGATTCCCACTACAATCATCCTGTCATTTGTGAAATATGGAATCAAATTTGTCGTCTTGTCACTTGACAACTTTGAAAAGAGAGAATAACAGAGTCTTCAAATATTAGGTTAGAAACAACAATGTTATCTTTCATGTTATCAAACATAACTTACAAGATAAAAGTGGAATTTGATAAATATTTATGGCCCAAACTCCCGCCTAGATAGAATTTCTCTTTGGGATTTTTTGACTGGCAACATAAGAAGTGACATGGAGGATTTTTGGATGCTTGGAGGGAACTTCAACTCTCTGTTGTTTCCCTCAGAAAATTTGGGTGGCCTTGAGGATTTCTCTAATAATATGATGGATTCAATAATATTCCTTAACTTTGTTAGGCTCTTTGATATTCCCTTACTTGGCACCCTATACACATGGTCTGATAGGTGATTGGGTGATCAGTTGATTCAAGTTAAATTAGATTGGTTCCTTGTTTCTATTAATTGGAATATTTCCCAAAACTTCACTTTAACTATACACTTCCTAGAACTAGGTTTGATCACAATGCTATCCTTCTCAATAGAAAAGATAATGTTGTTAAAGAGTTGTTTCCCTTTAGATATGAAATAATGTGGACTCTCCACCTTAATTTTAAAACCCTTGTGGATAGATGGTGGAATGAACCAACTACTAGCACCCTAATGTTTTGTCTTGCCAATAAATTGAAAAGGGTCAAAGAAAGAGTGAAGGGATGGGATAATATCTCCTTTGGAAACATCTTCTACACTAAGAAGTCTTTAGGAGACAACATAAAGGAGGTGAAAAACTTGATGGAGAAAGGAGTTGTTCATGAGGATACTTGCAACAAGGAACGTGACTGTAGGGCTCAATGGTTTAAGGTTAACAAACAGAGGATATTTTTTGGAAACAAAAATCTCAAATCCAATGGCTAACTAAAGGGGATAGGAATACTAAGTTCTTTCATTAATCTATTATGAAACATAGAAGTAGAAATAGGATAAGACAACTTGTTAAGGAAGATGGCACTACAGTGAACATTCAAGAAGAAATTATTGATGAATTTGTTGCATTTTTCTCCACTCTCCAGTAAGAACCTAATGTTGCTACGTCGAAATTCGATGACATCCTCCAAGTGATTCCTAAGGTGATCACTGATCAAGATCCAAAAGACCTGACAAAATATGTCTCCCTTCAACAAGTGAAGTTTTTTGTTTTCTCCTTTGGAGCCTACAAGGCCCTTGAGCCCAATGGGTTCCCTCTAGCCTTCTTTCAGGATTTCCAAGATATTGTCAATAAAGACCTTCTAAATGTTGCTAGGGACTTCTTCTATTCGGGTAGAATTTTGAACCAACTTAATGCTACTTTTATTGCTCTCATTCCAAAAAGGATGATGTTTCCTCCATGCATGATTTCAGACCTATAAGTGCCTATAATACTATTTATAAAATTTTCTCTAAGATCATTGTGAACAGATTGAAAGTTGTTTTGAAAAAATGATAGCTGAAAATTAAAAAAAAGGATTTGTTCAAGGAAGACATATTCTGGATGTTGTTATGTCTACCCATGAGATTGTCCATTCTATGGATCTTAGCAAAAAACCTAGGATGTATTTGAAACTAGGAATCTCTAAAGCTTATGAAAGAGTGCCCTGGATTTTCCTTTTTGTCGTCCTCAAACAATTTGGGTTCAATGGAAGGTTTCTCAAAATTATTATTGCTTGTGTTACCATTCTAAAATGTTCTATTTTGGTGAATGGGGTTCCTAAGGGATTCTTTTCTTGTGGTTGTGGTTTGAGGCACAGGGACTCTATCTCTCCTTATCTCTTCATTATTTTGGTAGAAGTTCTTGGAAGAAATGTTCAAAAACTTTTGGAAAAGTTGCTAAAAGGATTCAAGGCTACTTCCACTCTTCCTCTTGCTTCTCACAAGCAATTTTTTTATGGCACTATTTTTTTTGGAGAAGCTTCAGTTGTGGAAGTCGGTCATTGGAAATCTATTTTGATTATCTACACTAGGGCTTCAGGTCAACATTTCAACTACAATAAGAGCAAGATATACTTCTTCAATTCATAACAGATTGTGAAAGATAGAGTAGTTCATATCTTGGCTCTCTCCCTACTGCTTACTTAGGGCTACACGTTATTTCCAAAAGACCTAATAGTAATTACTATAATTACATTATTGAAAGAATTCAAAAAAAAATTGGCTAGTTGGAAGGGTAAACTCTAAGTCAAGTTGGGAAGCTACAACTGCTAAAATCCTCATTACAAAACACCTCAATTTACTACCTATCCCTATTTAATATCCCTACCTTTATTGTTGACAAGATAGAACATATCCAAAAAAAGATTCTTGTGGTAAGGAATTGGGGAAAGAAATAGAATGATGTTGGTGGGATGGTAAAAAGTGTGTGTTCCAAAAAGTGTTGGAGGCCTTGGCATAAGGAGACTCAAACTGTTTAACATAGCTCTTGTTGCTAAAATAGGGTGGTGTCTGTTGGAAGGAGCTAAAGAATGGGTCATGATTCTTAAGTCTAAATATCTAAGAAACAGATAACAGGGATGTTTCCTAAGTGCTTCTGACATGCCTTATTGTTCTATTTTTTGGAACAATCTTCTCAAAATAAGAAGTGTGCTAAAATTGGGAGTAAAGAAAAGAATTGGTAATGGAAATGACACTAATTTTTGGGAGGATGGTTGGAGTAATGATCCCCCTCTTTCATCCATAGACCACCTTCATCAATTAAAACAAATATTGATTAGAAGTTTTGGAAAAACAGGTTGTTGGAAATATCAATTGGGATGGGAGAGAGCCTCGATGGCTCAAGTTCAAAAAAATTCTTATGGGAGTTATCCTTAGGGAAGGGAGGCAACAAAACTAGGATGTTGTAGTGCAAGTATTATACCAAAGAATTGGCAAGGCTAATTTTTTCTCTAATGATAAGAAGGATGAATGGATATGGACCAAGAGTTATTTAGGATATTTTTTGGTAAAGAAAGCTTATGAGGATTTGGAAAAATCTATCTCTGCCAACATTGATTCTCATTGGAACCAAGTCTAGATAAAAATATGATACCAAAAGTAAACTTCTTTTGGTGGGCAGATGCCCATGGGAAAATCCTCACTACTAATAACCTAATCAGAAGAGGGTTCCAATTAGTTAATAGACGCTTACTTTGTAAAGAGGAGGAGATCATTATGCACATGTTCTTTCATTGCTCATATTCAAGAGACATATGGTCTTTATTTCTCCCCTTTCTTATGACATAATGGGTTTCTCCTCCCTTAATGAAGATGTTTATTGATAACTGGTCTTTTTGTCCTTATTCTCACAACATAATTAAGGATTTGTGGAGTCAAGTTCCCCCTTCATAACTTGAGGGCTATGGAAGGAGAGAAACAACAAGATTTTTCATGACACAACAAAAAATAAGAAAGAATTGTGCATGGCTATCAAGAACCAAATTTAGGAAAATGTGGAAGCAGGGGGGTACACCCTCTCAAAGGTTATGCCCTCTTACAAGGAGAATTAAATTAAGTAAATTTGGGGCCTCAAAAAGGACCTCACTAAAGTCAACTGGTCCAAATACATCACTAGAAAAAACATTATTTGGTCTCCTCCAGAGACTGACTAGATTAAGTGTAAATTCAATGGTTGTTCTAAAGGAAAACCAAGTTTAGCAAGAGCTAGAGGAATTATTAGAAACCGTCAAGGAAATTGCATAGCGGCTTATGGTAAAAATCTTGGGACATGTTCAAACAATATGGCTGAGGCAATGGTTGTTTGGGGAGGTATAAATCAATTGAATGAACTTGGTTGTCAAAAGGTTATTTTAGAAGGAGACTCCAAAATCATAGTTGATATCCTGAAAGGTGAAAGTGTTGTTCCTTGGGAAATAAGGGACATTATTGACAATTGCAAACAACTCATGAAAACCTTCACAAATTGTAAGGTTCTACATGTTTGTAGAGAAGGAAATTGTACTATGGATGCGACTACAAATGAGTCCCTTAGGTGTCAAAATTGGACACGTTGAGAGTTTGGGATGTTACTAGGGTGGATAAATGACATTTTATTAAAATAAAAATATGAAATTGCATATAATATCAAACCAACTGATAAGAGGACTTGTTAGGATGAAAGACCACATTAGAATGAAAGGTGATAGGAAAGACTCTAATGTTAATTATTGTCGAGGTTGTATAATTCAAATGATGGACAATTATGAGGATGGGATAAATGAGAAATTTATTAATGATAACATCATTTTTTCAGTACCTCCCATATCAAAAGACTACTTGTAAGCGGTCACATGGCACACAGTTTGTTCTCCTGGCAGTTAGGCTAATTCTAGCAATTTGGAGCAGTCACCCATGCAGTTTAGAGTTGACTGTCCATTGGCGGTTTTGCTAGCCACTAGCAGCTCAAACAAGGCTGCGGTTAGTAGAAAAGTCTGCAGCTTAGAAAATGTCGCTTCCTTACAAAGTGGTTAAAGCACATAAAAATATTTATATTTTTTTATTTTATTTTTTAAAAGATAAATACACTGCCTATAGAAAAAAAAATTCATAAAATTTTTAAAATTAAAAAATATTTTTGTCGTACCTTCGCTGGTTGGGGGGTCATACGGCTCCTCAACTAAAAAAAAAATTCCCTGGAAACAACTTTTGCCAAATATAGGCAAATTATATATCAAAATTCTTGCAAATGGTCACCTGGACACAATGGCAAGCTTATTTTTTTCCAAAAAAGCTCCTGTAAAAATTTGTTCACCAGATTTGAGCTTCAAACCCTTGTTTGCCAAAAATGCAAATGGTGACCAAATTGAGTGAAAAAAAAGCCAAATCTGACTTTCTCGAGCCTCCTGGATGCAATGGGATAGCCTAAAATACTGCCACTATAGCCAAAAGTGTTGCAATCACCAGATTTCACAAAAATGCATACATGAAATATAGGATTAAAAAATATTTGCAAACCCTTTATGATTTGCAAGATCCTACAAGAAACTCAAATCGCAATAGAAATTGATGGAAAATCTCTAATGAAAAAATGGAAGGGGATTTCCATATTCAAAGCTTTGATACCATGTTGAAGTGATCAACCCAAGATCTTCAATCTGCAACACCCAATAACCTCCACAAGAGATAGAGAGAAGCAACAATGGAAGATGTTATTCCACCAAACAAGGATTGCAATATGATACAATATGATCTATGCAATGAAAAAAATGTTAGAGATTCCTTTCTTATAAAGGAAAGGATGAGAGATAGGATAAGACAGGATCATGACAAGTGTCTTAATCCTATCACATGAGAAAATTAACTCATAACTACCTAGGAAAGTGTAAAGTTGAGATAAGACAACTAATACTTATCTACATAAGACAACTAATATCCTAAGTAAACTTAACATGTGAATTAATTCCCCTAAGTCCCTAGTAAAGGAATAAACTAGGTACAAGACTTATTCACACCAACATAATCTGCATTCTACTAAAATGGGAGGTCCAAGGAAGCATACAGAACCACCCAACTATGATGTCCTCAAGAAGAATGTTGATTTGTGGAGGATATTTAAAAATGTTGGTATGGTTCCCTTCTTTGAAGTCATGCATGGCTATAAAGAGAATCTAAGTTCCAAGTTTATCAATTCTTGGAAGGGTGGTCATGTGTCCATTGGATCTGTTAAGTTTGAAGTGACGACCCAGCTGATAGCAAAGTCCACTAACCTAACAAATGAAGGTTGTGAAGAAAATTAGTGGGAAGTATCAAAGCTTTGTTGATAAATTCTTTCTTGAAGGAGAGGATTTGATAAGATTCCATAATGGCTATGCATTCCTTGATCTCCCTCTGCCATTTTCCATGGTTAGTATGTTTGTCATGAATTATTTCACTTTAGAGGGTAGGTATATGACTATGCATGCCTACAACTTCCTTATCTTGAATCACATTAGGCATAATGACTGAATTAATGTCATTTTATTTTCTATCCCTTATGCAACAAAATATTGAGAAACGTGTCTTGTCTCCCCTACACCAAGGGCTTATTATGGCCCTTTACAAATATTTCTTGGCTAATAACCCACACAACAACCCTTTAATCATTAGAAATGAAAACCCTCCCATAATTGTTGAAATGAATAATGCTAATATTGAGGAGAATGACAACCCTACCCTTGGAAATAACTCTATGCTCTTGTCACATCTCAAAATTTGATGCTACCTGAATTTACTTTATGTGGAATTGATTTATGGATAATTGTGTGTGGTAGAATAAATATTATGTTATTTTGAAAGATGAAATAAGTAAAATGATTATTTTATTAAATGATTATTTTATTAAATGATTATTTTATTTTGGAAAAGATGAAATGTAATAAATATTATTTTATTTCAAAATGATGCAATATAGAAAATTTTATTTTGGAATGATAAATTGTATTGCTTCAATTTATTTTTTGGACACTAACCTATTAATGGGTACCTGAGTTTTCATGAGTTGCAGGTTTTCAAAGACAAGGGTGTGGTTAAGGTAGAGGAGGCTAGCTACCTGGCAGGGTTAAGATGGAGTGGTCTCTCTCGAGCACACAAACACTTAGAAATCATATAGTTGCATTAGAATTGCATTAATTAATCGTATTATATTGCTTCTTATTTAATAGTTGGTTATTTAAATAATTGGAGGAAAAAATTAAATGCTCATAGAAAATAGAAGAAATAGTTTTAATTTATTTTATTTCTTGATTTTATTTGAAGAATAAAATTATTATTATTTATTGTTTTATAGATAATTGTGATGCAAGCTAATAAATCATGTTTGTTATTAAAAAAAGTAGTTTTATTTGATAAATTAGAAATAAATCATAGAAAAGAAAGCAAGATTTCGAAAACAAGACAATGAGAAAGAAAACAATATAAAATTAAAAAAATAGAAAAAAAGAACTTAAATTTAGAAAATAAAACACAAAAACAAAGCAAAACAAAAATAGAAAAAAAGAAAGAAAATAATAAAAGAGAATGATCTCTCAATCTCTCTACAGCACAAAATTCATTCACAATTTTCAGTCTGCAAAAACAAAAATAGAAACACAGACAAAAGAGTTGGGGAATTAGGCAAGTAGAAAGAACAATGGAAAAGAAGAGAAGAACAGAAGAAAGTTAGATAGGGGTGGTGTTTTACCAGGTTTTTATGCGATTTCCATTATGTCAAAATCTCAGTTTGTTTGAGTAAATGTTATGGAATAATCTTCGTTTTTATGTGAAAGAATAAATCTCATTGTTGATACTAAATTGATTATATCAATACCAAAATTG
>VDFB02361834.1:60022-72505 GCA_007258455.2 Sequoia sempervirens
GTACAACATGGTTATTTATGTGAGTATAATGGGTGATGATCATGGTGTCATGGAGGTTCCTTATATGATTAGAGATTTGGCATGACATGATTATTTATATAGATTCATTTTTTGTGGTGTTGGACTAATTCCTAATTGTAGATGGTGGTTTATCTTCTTGGTTTAGAGATGCTGGATCTGCTTTATCCTTTATACCTACTAGTGTTGTAGTTGAGTGTGTATGAGCCATATGTGATATTCATTTATGATATCGTTATCATGATGCCTTTGTGTAGGTTGGTTTTATAGTTCATGTTAGGATCTTTGGTAGTAATGTGGATTCATCACTTAGTGATGGATTATCTTCTACAATAGTTTTTGGTGTCATGGAGGAGCTCTTAGTTCTTGTTTCTTGTATGCAGTAAGAGTTCTTTAACATCTTGAGTATTATATCATTGGAAATTATTATCTTTACGTGATTTGAATATATTGGCATCTTGGTACTATGGAGGTCCCTTTTAGTATTTAGTTGAGGTGCCATTAATAATTTTTCAATTTTATAGATGATTATTTTTATAGAATGGATGTTATTATGCCATAATGGACTCTTTATAATGCATTAGAGTATTAGCATGATCTAGGTTCCCTCTGGAGAAAATATATTCATTTGGAACATATGACTTTTTTATGAGATGCATATCATGAAATCATGGAGAGTTCCCAATTCTATTCTAATCCACATAGTGGAACTAAATGGATATGATTTGTGATAATCTAATAATTGATAAGTGGTGTGACCATTGTTCTTGTGAAGTTATTTTTTATTGTGGTTTTATTGGAGTTCAATGAAGTGAGATGATTAGTTATATAGTGCTGATTATGTAAATTTTGGTGAGGATAGACATATCTTTTTAATTGGAGATCATGTGTTGATATGGTTACTTTGTGATGAAATTTTAGTAGGAGGTTTTAGGAGCCTACATCTAGGTTGAAATTAATATAACATGGAATTGTTGAAAGATATTTTCTTGGAGAGATTCATGGTTTATTTGTGTATTTTGGAGGATTAATCTCATTCCCCACTCTTGGTCCTCTCAATTTAAATTACCTAATAGATATTTCCCACTTTTTTTAGCTATTTTTTAATTTGTTCTTTATTTTCTAAAGATAATGATCCTTAAGCTATAGATATTACTTTTATAGGCCTTATTTGGGGATTGATTAGCATGGTTTGTTTTTTCTTTGTATTCTCATGGGAATTACTATTGATCTATAGATGTTATTTTAAGAAAGATTATTTGAGGAGTGTAAAATATGGTTTTAGGAATGGACATTTTATTTGATGTTTCTTCAATTTTATAGGCTTGCATATTTATTAATATTAATTTAAATTATATGTGTAATATTTGAGTTAAACTATAGGATGTTGATAATGATTTTCTATTTAGGGTTTTGTGAAGGATATCTTACTTGTCACAACTTGAGTACTTAGAGTTGTTGGTAGAAGGACATGCTACATTGTTTTGATTTTTAGGTTCTCTCTATGGTATTTTGTTTCTTCCCAGAGGTTCATGTTCACATGACATTGGGGTTGAGGTTTGGATGGAGCCATTATGATCACTATGTTTCTGACTATTTTTGGTTCTTCATTAATCAAATCTGGGTAATAGCATATAGGCTATTTAATCTCTATATTTTATGATGTGGATAACTTAGGAGAACTATGAAGAAGTTAGTGTGGTGAGAGATTCATGTTGTTGAATTTTAGTTTTAGGTTTGTATATTATTGTGGATGTTCCGTGGTATTAGATGATATTGATGACATTGGATACACCCTCTATCTAAGTGGTTTTGGTTGAATTTTGGATGCCTTAATTGATTTCATATTTGAAAATACACATGTAGTGGGAGTTCTAAGTTGTATATGTGTCCTTAGTTGGACGTTCTCATTATTCTTTTGTGTTGAGGGTCTTCATATTTTTTTTATGTAGGATAGTGTATATATAGAGACTTGTGATCATGATTTACATTGGGTTAGATATATTGATGGAATAAGGTTTATTGATTATGATGAGTATGCCTTAGTTTTGAGCTTAGTTAGTTGGATGCAATAGCAACTCGTTATTGTTGTTATTCCAACTATGGTGATTAATTCTTGATAACTACTCAGGCCTATTTATTATATTAGACATTTTTTGTGCTTGGATTTTGATTTAAGGTAGGATTCATACTTCTATGTGGTAGTTAGTGTGGAGTTTCTCTTGAATATGATCTTATCTTTGGTGCTGACATGATGGAGGATGGGAGGATTCATATCTGTGATGGTGATCACCTTGGATATTTTTGCAAGTATCTTGATGGAGCACATGAAGTACTTGGATGTTTAATGGTACATGTCAACTATAGGTATTATTCCCACAATTATTGAGTTTACTTTTTAAACCTTGTAAAATATGTACAATAAGTGGGAGAATATTCAAAAAGGTGTGTTGTTCACCTTACATTATTCTTATAAGTGTAAAATTAATATTTATTTGTGGTACACCTAGGGAATATAGGGATGTGTGAATCACATAGGTTAGACATTTTTGGGGCCACTTTGTATGTTATATGTAGCATTGGGACAAATATATATATATTTTTTATTGGAAAAAGCATTCATTAATAGAAAAAAAGAATAAAGTACAAAGGCTCTTCCAAGATGAAGATCATGAAAGGAGCCATAGAGAAATGCACATCAACCTGAAACAACACTAAAAATCTACAAGAGACAAACCAACTATAGCTAACAGCTTAAAAAATGATCAATTTTCTCCAAGAGTACATAAAAATTGCTCCTTTGTAATAATTTTCATAGATGAAAGAAGAGACTTCTGGTGTTTCTTAGCAATATCTGTCAACTGGGACTGCACATGAGCTATTTGGATCTTGAGTTCTGAATTGAAGCCAAACTTATCTTTCAATGTTCTAACATGTTAGATTTGGTTGTGAAAACACCCAAGATCAAAGTGACTGAAGGAAAGCAAGATAAGAACTCAAAGATGAACAAAACTCAACACTCTCCTAGCATTGAACTAGACTCACAATTTGAGCTAGTGTTCTCATTAGCATAGGGAGAGGTGAGGGCTTGTTTATATAGGAAAATATAGGCATATAAAACCAAGAGGAATAATAACTCCCCTTAACCCATAATAGGTGGGAGGTTTCACCTACTTGGTAAATGTCAAATACATGGTTATACCAACTCGGGTAAAGACAAAAAATGGTTATGGGGAGGTGGCAAATAAATCCAAAAGAGGGTGTGACATTCAACTACCCAAAGGTGGGTGTGAATGACACATGTGATTGTAGGATTATGCCACATGTCCTCCTCCTAACCATTAAAATATAACCTAAACAAGCTTAATAATGTGTGTAGGAAAAATAAATATTCCCTAACATAAGGAAAATAAAAAACCTACACCAACACCCCCGCTTAAGCATAGCTTAGGTGGGTGAGAAGACACAAAGATGCAAATATGGGTCCTAGCTACTAGGCCATGTTAGGTACCCATGTACAAAATACTCTCACAAATGGAGTAAAGGAGAAAACCCAGTGGGACAAAACTCCTCCCCAAAAGAGAGAAGAAAAAAAGTTTCCCAACACAAGAAGAATCCCATACAAGGAAGAAGTCCCCTCCAAAATAGAAAGGATAGGAAAGACCATGTAGTCTTCCCCAAAGTAGTCAACTATGCCAATGGTTGAAACTTGAAACTGAATGTAGAACATGGTCCACGATCGTCAAACAATGTTCCTCCCCTTAGGAAGAAACAAAACCAAAGGTGTATGAAGAATGTCTTCCCATTCCTGAAATGAATATGAGGGAAGAAGGCTTAAAATGTATGAAGTCTCTGAAAACTGCTCATCTATCTCCATGTTGATGCCAAAATTTTCCACCACCAAATCAGGCGTTCTAGGCCACACTAATGAAGATGACAATCCAAAACCTAGTAGAGATGTGTGTAGAACAAAATCCAAAGACTCAACTACCTCCTCTGAAAACAAAGATGCCTCCTCCAAATGCTGCTCAAAAGTATCCACACTCATGTCAAACTGTGATGAATGATCGTGTGGAGAATGAACAAGAGGATCCACACGTTCCTCCATAACAACTGAAGAAGAATCAACTTCATCAAAGAGAAGATGGATGTCATGAATAGTGTCTCCCAAGTATGAAATATGAGACTCTATGAACAAACCTGCAATGTCTATCAAGTAGTCATCCCAAGCAACTATATCTGGAAGATGATGTCGATCCTGTTGCACTGAATCACAAGTAGCCATGAATGTAACACAAGTATCCTCAGAAGCAACAGTAGATAGAGGAGAAGGAATGTAAGGCTCAATAACTGGATTTGATGTGAGAATACCAAGATTAAAATAGCCAAAATTCTCCTCAAAATCAAATGTCACACAAGGAGTGTAATCAATAGCCAAAGGATCAGAACCGTCATCAGGTGTAAAGTCTGAAAAGGTATACAACCGAGATTCATTATCAACTATCCCAGTAGCAATTATCTCTGTGCTCTCCAAATCTCTGATGATAACTGAATTAGGTGTGAATTCCACAGTCTTGCCTGCTCCACCATGAGTGATCTGATAGATGGAAAGAAGATTGTTTGTCAAGTGAGGTACACACAAAACATCATTGAAGGTGCCATCCCCAATATCAACAGAACCCTTCCCAATTACACTCATGTAAGTGTTGTTGCCCATCAGAATAGGTGGCATGGCACAAGGCTCAAAAGAAGAGAACATAGACTGTGAAGAAGCCATATGATGAGAAGCTCTAGAATCTAGGAGCCATTTCCCTGATTCATGACTTGTAGAAGCACAAAGAGCTTTACGTTTATTTTTCTTAGACTCAGAAGCAAATTCTGCATGACCTTTATCCTTACTAGATCTTGACTGTTTGGAATGTGAAGAAGAAGAAGTAGACTCAGACATTCTAGAAGGTAGATCAATGTTGTTCTTCTTAAGAAGATGTTTTAGTTCATCAATATCCTTCTTATAACAAGAATGTTCTTCATGTCCAATCCTCTTGCAATATGAACAAGTAGACTTCTCCTTCTTAGATGAGTCCTCCCTTGTAGAGGATTTGTGTTGTGCTTGATCTGTGTGTGGATTTTTCTTAGATTTCTTTTGTTTCTTGTCAGATTGTCCTAACTCTTTCTGTCCCTTAGGCTGACTAGCCAACAAGGCTTGATTCTGTGATGGCTTTATGAGACCCATAGAAAGAAGCTTTTGTTGTTCATGCATTAACATCTCAGAAAAAGATGCAAATGAAGGCATAGTGTATGCAGATCCCATAGTTAGTCTATGAGTATGAAAGCTAGAAACAAAAGTTGCAAATTTAGGACCAAGTTTATTCAGTGTATTATAGATTAACTGAATGTCCTTTTTATCAATACCACAAGCTTTACATTGTGCTCTCAGATCATTGACCTTAGTAATATAATCCTGGATGTTGCCAAAGTTCTTTGGATCAAGGCTCATCAATTCATTTTCAATCTGATAGCCTTTGACTTCATCTGTTGTACCATACAAAGATTTTAACTTTTCCCAAGCATCATGTGAATTTGTACAAGATTCAATCTGAAACATAAGATCAAGGGAAACAAAGCTACGAAGACATCCAAGAGCTTTTGTATGTTCAAGCATCCATTTTATCTTTTCCTTATCATCTTCAGGTTCAGCTACCTTGTTTTCAACATATGGAGTATACCCAAGTTGCATTAAGGCATTCCATGCATGTTGATGCCATGTTGCATAATTATAAGGTGTTAGCAAAGGAACCTTAGAATGATCCATGTGTGAAGGAAAAGAAAAGCACAAGTGAACAGATCAAAAAACACACACACACAAAGAGAGACCCCCCCTTTTTCACTCAATCAAGAATCCCCCCCAACAAAAAATAATTTGGCACTTTATAAATCAGTGCGTTTACAATGCTGGAGTTGTTTTCCAGAGTTTTACAAATGTCTAAAATAGACCCAAATACTTAATACGAGGTTGTATGTGAAAGTTATATCAATTTGAAGTTAAAAAAATGAGAATTGTCCTTCAGATTTGTTGATAAAATTGATTTTCTGGAAAATCCGGATCACTTGAGAAAAAATGGATCACACCACTGCAAAGCAAATCTCTCAAATTTGAGAAGGGGCTTGCAGATCTGACGCTCTGATACCATGTTAGATTTGGTTGTGAAAACACCCAAGATCAAAGTGACTGAAGGAAAGCAAGATAAGAACTCAAAGATGAACAAAACTCAACACTCTCCTAGCATTGAACTAGACTCACAATTTGAGCTAGTGTTCTCATTAGCATAGGGAGAGGTGAGGGCTTGTTTATATAGGAAAATATAGGAATATAAAACCAAGAGGAATAATAAATCCCCTTAACCCATAATAGGTAGGAGGTTTTACCTACTTGGTAAATGTCAAATACATGGTTATACCAACTCGGGTAAAGACAAAAAATGGTTATGGGGAGGTGGAAAATAAATCCAAAAGAGGGTGTGACATTCAACTACCCAAAGGTGGGTGTGAATGACACATGTGATTGTAGGATTATGCCACATGTCCTCCTCCTAACCATTAAAATATAACCTAAACAAGCTTAATAATGTGTGTAGGAAAAATAAATATTCCCTAACATAAGGAAAATAAAAAACCTACACCAACATAACAAGTATTGACTGCTGCAAAATAATGCTAGAGAATAAGCCATGCATAATAACTTCCTTGGGCTGGAATGCATTAGAAAAAACAACTTTACATTGAAGCTTCCAAATATACAAAAGGATACATTGCTGAAAAGATTCATAAACTATATTTTCAAAACAATGCAATCCTAACAGTGCTGATTTCCTTCTGAAGTTTCTATTAAATATAGCTAGGATCTCAACCAAAATAGTTTGCCAAATTTAGTACAAGTTACACATTGAAAAAACAAGGTACCAATTAGAAAAAAAATAGTACACAAATTAAATGAGGGTTACAAAATTTTGTATATGCTCATATTTTATGTAATACCACTTGGTGGTTTTATACATTTTTTTTCTATAAAAGAAAACACTTGATTAGTTGTTGAGGTTTTCTTGCATAACATTTATCTCTTTGTCTAAGGTAGGTTGAGAATCTCTTATAAGTTTCATATGTTAGGAGAGGAAGTATGAATTGGGATGTGTAGTTACATGATTATAATTTTATTGTTCACATGACATGCAATTAGGGATTTGATATTTTAGAATCCTTGCATGGAGACTATTGGAAAATGACATCACAAAGGTACAATAGCCTATAAAACTTACCACAATTGGTCACAAATGAAATGTGGAGCATAGGGTCAATTAAGCCTAAAAAAAATAGTCATATTTTGTAAGAGACATGTCCCCTATTGTATGTGTAGACATCTAATTTGACCACTTCCATATGATCAAAGACGTCTCCTTATTCATCCAGTTGCTTATCCCCTCTGTTAATATTAATTAAATCATTTGTTTAATTAATACCTTGCATCCTACATAGGGTTCATAAAGTATTTATTTAATAAATTCTTTACCCCTCTTTCTTCTCTAAATTAAATAAATACACTATTTTATTTAATTTGGTCATATTACCTTTTGGAATTTTAATTCATTTTAATTCCTCTTTTTCTCTCTCATTGTCACATCCTCCAACTTTTCCAAGTTGGTATTTAATCCATCTTAATTCCTTCATCTTCTTCTAATTAACTATGGTTAGCACATGCACACCCCTAATTATCATTAGGGTCACATCCTCCATAATCTCCCACTTGCTTCTAATAAGTCATTAGTCCATCTAATTAAGTACTTGCACAACCTTAATCATATGGTTAGTCCAACCTAATCCTCTTCCCATTTATGGCATGTGTCTTAAGTCAACCTTATTAAAGGCTTTCTCCTTTTGGGCAAGGCATTCCACTTCCCCATGTGAATTTTTAATCCCCCAATGCACTCAAAAGGAATTTTTAATTCCTTCACTTTTTCCCACATGTCCTCTCTTCATTCTTTATTCTTTCCCATCTCCCCATGGGGATATTTGAGGAATTTTTAATTCCCCACATGTCCTCTCACCCACATGGGGACAAGGACCTCCTTTATGAAATCTTGTCCAATCCCAAGGTACTTTGTACCCCCCTCTATGTCATGTCCTATCCTTCCACCTCATGTCCACTTCACCTTTTAGGGCTATATCACATGCCACATGTCAAGGTCAGGAGGGCTTGTGAGTTCTCAACTCACCTTAGCCCTACATCTTGATCATTGGTGGCTCAATCTTGGCCATCCATCTCTTCTAGGAATTCTCAAAATTCCTATAAATACCCCCTCTTTTCTCTCATTTTGGGGAGAGATCATTTTGCTAGCCAAACTCTTGCAATTTTATTTCTCAATCTATACTTAGTCATTTTCATGTTTTCATCCATTTCCATCCATCTTCACATCATTATCTAGTTTGCATATCTTGCCATCCAAAGAGCATACACATCAAAGATCGAAGGGCCAACCAAAGGATCGATTTGAGACAAGGTATAAGGTTTCATTCGTTGCTTTTATCTTGTGTTGATTCCAACTTAGGCTAATCTTGAGGTGTAGGTTGTTTTGGTGTTTATTTGCACTCTTTAGTTTGCTGCTCATTTTCTAACGCATATATTCGACCTATCACAGTATGTATATGCATAGATATTATGATGATGTAAGATGTAAGAAGTAGTAAGAGAAATAAACAAGAAAGAAAAATATTAAGTGAAAAATACCTTGTATTAGACATTGTATATAAGTACAAGATATTTACACATGATGATTATGTTATATATGATCATTTAAACTATCTATGATGCATGTTTTATCTTTGTTAAGGTACCACACATTAGTATTTTACACCAAAAATTCTTTGATTATTCTCCTACTACCATCATTAAAGTATAAACACAACAATCAATATTCTTAGGGCTCAAAACTCTAATTTGTGTCCCCACTTTTCCTGCTAATAGAGACTTTGCAAGTATATAGTAATATTTGTTCATGAGATACATCTAGTGTGTGAATGATTTTTGAGGTTAGATTTTTCACTTTGAGGGTTTTCCAAGGTCAATCTTGTGTCATATGATGGTATATATGTATATTATTTTTCATTATAGATTCATCTCAATAAAATGTTCTCAATGCCTCCATCTCAATTCCTTAATACATAGACTCAAGGAGGCCTTAAAAATAATTAAAATGCATTACCATGGGCCCAAACAAGGTCCCAAAATACCATGGTAAGAATTATCATGATCCAAACCCATTTTGGACTCATTATATTTATTAAAAGGTTCTCCATGATGTGCCATAATATGTTTCATAAGAGGGTCAATATTTCTAGCCTACTTTATAAATCCAAGCCATTCAATATCAACCCTCCATGCACCAATCACCTACATTTAATTCTCTCCTCCCTCCCAAATTTAATTTCAAATATTTATCTTATGAAATTCTAGCCCTTCATTCCAAACCAATCTCAACCCTTAATTTTACTTCATCAAATCTATTAGTTCATTCATTTGCAAGACATTTTCAAGATAAGAGGAGCATACAATTAGGTACATGTTTCCACATTGAGGATTCAAAGAGAAACCCAACATCAACTTATCACAAGCACATCCACATATACTAATTTTACATTGGTTGAAAGTTTTCAATTCAAATTTGAATATTTAGTTTTCTCAATCGAAGGTAGGGGTGGGATTTTGAATTTGGATACAATTTTGGTTTCTTTCATTTTTTCATCCTACACTTACAATGTCATAAATTTCTCTTACACGTCACGATGACATTAAATACACTCTTATAAATTCTTACAACGGGATGCCTGATTTCTATAATGATGAAAAAATAAAAAATAAAAATAAATAAATAAGTAATTCAAATATTAAGACTTGCAAGGTGTATGACAAACCTAATATCAATAGGCAATAATTTTCCTCTCTCTTGGGTGTAGGGTAGACTTCTCCCTTTTGGGCCTTACCTTAGGTGCACCAACTCCTTGCATTGATGTGCTTGTGTCAAATTTACATGGAATATGGTCAAAAAGATTCTAACGACCTCATAATTCTAGTTGTGATGGTCACTTAGAAGCCATATTCCAAGTGTATTTTTCCTATTTTATCTTCATCTCATTCTTGTAATGTATTTTGACACCTATTTTTTCATTTTATTCTATGATCTATTCTCTTTCATGATAGATGTTCATACTAGAAAATATTTAATATCAATTCATAAATAGTCCCTAGAGGTTTGAAGCCTTTATTATTTACATGATCTCCTCCTTATTGTGCCCCACCTTAGGCACACCCCCTCCTTGTAGCCAAGCCCCAAGTTGCAAATTTCATGAAATTTGGCTTACAACCTCATCAAGTAATTTCTAGCCTAGTCTTACAATGCATCAGTCTAAAATGTGCATTGACTCCAACTCATTTCTATTTTGGTTTTTTAAACTAGTTTATGAACTTTCTTGTTTATGTTGCACTTGCATTAGTGTTTGGGCCATAGATTGAATTCAACTCCTACATATTGGGTTTCAAATTATAAAAATAAGAGTAAACACATAAAATCCATTTAAACAACTAAAAATATCCAAATTTCCAACACTTAAAGGGATATTCTCATGTTCTTTTATATGCATGCCAAAAGTCTAAAATTTGGTGTCTAGGATTGTGTGTTTAAGGACATCATCTTATATCACTTTCATTATGAACCAAACTAGTTGATTTTTAAATTGTTGATAATGAAAGTGATTAGGATTAGTTTGAGTGGTGACTTAGATTCAACTTAGTCACATTTCAACACACTTTATATCTTTGCTTTGATATTGTTAAATTAACCTTAGGGCCTAAGTTTCATCAAGGAATTTGAACACCCTTTTTACTATATAGCATTCCCCCAATAATACTCTTTAGAACTACATTTTCTTATATACAAGTACACATAATAGTATATATGATCCATAGCTAAAATCTTAAAAAATCAGTTATGAGAATAGTATACAATAACAACTATTGAATTAGATTGTAGGCTTAATCTTGTCCTAACATCTAAAAAGACCATAACTCATTCAACGTAGACTATGATTCATTTCATTAATATTTTCTATAATAAATTAGCCTTACTTTGTTTAATAAAATTGTTTATGATAAATATGTAATATAAAAATTTCTATAATTTTTATAAATTTATGTATCAAAAATAAAAAAAAAAACTTAAAAACATTTTTTTAATATTTTATGTATTATTTCTAATATATATTATATTAAATATTTAAATATTATTGTATTTAAAATTTATAGTTTTTAATATTATTATTATGAGATATGATAGCCAAATATAAGATGTATTAATCCTAATCCTAATTTACAAGGACAAAGTCAACAAATCCTACTAATTACTTTGAAGAAGCCTTTGAAAGACCTTAGGGAAAAACTACTCATTTTGATATCACTTGCTCAAAATTTTAAAACAATTTAAAAATTGAAATAAAAATTAACACATTTATCAATGCCCCACCCATATATAATTCATATCATTTTAAATAAAAAATAATATGGGAATAAAGCCTCTAGGAAAGGCTGGCATGGAAGACGACTTCTAAGGAAGAAAGCTTCTAGGGAAGGTACACATGCAAAACTTCTAGAGGAAAAATTTAAATAGTTATTAGTATATAAATATTTTTAATATATTATTTTAATTTTTTTTTTTTTTGAAAATTATTTTATTATATTGATGTGCATTATTTTAGTAAGGAATATTAGATGAAATATAAATCTACGATAAAAATTAAAAAAAATGTTATCAAACAAATCTTTAACATACTTTTTTTCAATAAATATATGATTGTGATATAGAATATTGTCAAGTTGTAATGCATTCATATTCTTTAACATACTTTTTTTCAATAAATATATGATTGTGATATAGAATATTGTCAAGTTGTAATGCATTCATATTTATGATATATGAAAAAATATCTTGATTTTATATTTATTATATTTTCTACTAAATTTAAATTTCTTTAGATAAAGGTAAGAATTCTATTTAGTCTTTAAATAAATAAATATATTTCATTTAGCTTATTTATTGTATTATATCATTATTAAATAAATATGTAAATTAAGTGTAATTGTTACAAGATAATGTCAAGTCATATTAGTATTTCTATTGTATGAAATGATATGATAATTTCTAAACTTATTCATGATTACCATATTGAGATCAAATGCATAATAAATGAGATAAAATAATTTGAATGTATCTAATTTTTTAAAGCAATTTTCATAATTCTTGTATTTAAGATTTTATTTCATAGATATGTTGGGTGAACTCATAATTGTTTGAATCAAAAGATCTTGAAATCACATTTATTATATTTTCTAAAATAATATTCTTTAAATAATCATAAATGATG
>VDFB02361834.1:72605-94983 GCA_007258455.2 Sequoia sempervirens
GTTGGATGCAATAGCAACTAGTTATTGTTGTTATTCCAAATATGGTGATTAATTCTTGATAACTACTCAGGCCTATTTATTATATTAGACATTTTTTGTGCTTGGATTTTGATTTAAGTTAGGATTCATACTTCTATGTGGTAGTTAGTGTGGAGTTTCTCTTGAATATGATCTTATCTTTGGTGCATTGACATGATGGAGGATGAGAGGATTCATATCTGTGATGGTGATCACCTTGTATATTTTTGCAAGTATCTTGATGGAGCACATGAAGTACTTGGATGTTTAATGGTACATGTCAACTATAGGTATTATTCCCTCAATTATTGAGTTTAATTTTTAAACCTTGTAAAATATGTACAATAAGTGGGAGAATATTCAAAAATGTATGTTGTTCACCTTACATTATTCTTATAAGTGTAAAATTAATATTTATTTGTGGTACACCTAGGGAATCTAGGGATGTGTGATTCACATAGGTTATACATTCTTGGGGCCACTTTGTATGTTATACATAACATTCAGACAAATATTTAGTACAAGTTGCACATTGAAAAAATAAGGTACCAATTAGAAAAAAATAGTACACAAATTAAATAAGGGTTACAAAGTTTTGTATATGCTCACATTTTATGTAATACCACTTGGTGGTCTTATACATTTTTTTCTATAAAAGAAAACACTTGATTAGTTGTTGAGGTTGTCTTGCATAACATTTATCTTTTTGTCTAAGGTTGGTTGAGAATCTCTTATAAGTTTCATATGTTAGGAGAGGAAGTATGAATTGGGATGTGTAGTTACATGATTATAATTTTATTGTTCACATGACATGCAATTAGGGAATTGATATTTTAGAATCCTTGCATGGAGACTATTGGAAAATGGCATCACAAAGGTACAATAGCCTATAAAACTTACCACAATTGGTCACAAATGAAATGTGGAGCATAAGGTCAATTAGGCCTAAAAAAATAGTCATATTTTGTAAGAGACAAGTGCCCTATTGTATGTATATGCATAGATATTATGATGAAGTAAGAAGTAAGAAGAAGTAGTAAAAGAAATAAATAAGAAAGAGAAATATTAAGTGAAAAATACCTTGTATTAGACATTGTATATAAGTACAAGATATTTATACATGATGATTATGTTACATATGATCATTTAAATTATCTATGATGCATGTTTGATCTTTGTTAAGGTACCACACATTAGTATTTTACACCAAAAATTCTTTGATTATTCTCCTACTACCATAATTAAAGTATAAACACAACAATCAATATTCTTAGGGCTCAAAACTCTAATTTGTGTCCCCACTTTTCCTGCTAATAGAGACTTTGCAAGTATATTGTAATATTTGTTCACGAGATACATCTAGTGTGTGAATGATTTTCGAGGTTAAATTTTTCACTTTGAGGGTTTTCCAAGGTCAATCTTGTGTCATATGATGCTATATATGTATATTATTTTTCATTATATATTCATCTCAATAAAATGTCCTCAATGCCTCCATCTCAATTCCTTAATACATAGACTCAAGGAGGCCTTAAAAATAATTAAAATACATTACCATGGGCCTAAAAAAGGTCCCAAAATACCATGGTAAGAATTATCATGATCCAAACCCATTTTGGACTCATTATCTCTATTAAAAGGTTCTCCATGATGTGCCATAATATGTTTCATATGAGGGTCAAGATTTCTAGCCTACTTTACAAATCCAAGCCATTCAATATCAACCATCTAGTCAAGCCATTAATATCAACCCTCCATGTACCAATCACCTACATTTAATTCTCCCCTCCCTCCCAAATTTATTTTCAAATATTTATCTTATGAAATTCTAGCCCTTCATTCCAAACCAATCTCAACCCTTAATTTTACTTCATCAAATCTATTAGTTCATTCATTTGCAAGACATTTTCAAGATAAGAGGAGCATATGATTAGGTACATGTTTCCACATTGAGGATTCAAAGAGAAACCCAACATCAACTTATCACAAGCACATCCACATATACTAATTTTACATTGGTTGAGAGTTTTCAATTCAAATTTAAACATTTAGTTTTCTCAATTGAAGGTAGGGGTGGGATTTTGAATTTGGATACAATTTTGGTTTCTCCTCGTTTTTCTGTCATTTTTTCATCCTACACTTACAATGTCATAAATTTCTCTTACACGTCACGATGGTATAAATACACTCTTATAAATTCTTACAACAAATGCCTAATTTCTGTAATGATGACAAAATAAAAAATAAATATAAATAAATAAGTAATTCAAATATTAAGACTTGCAAGGTGTATGACACACCTAATATCAATGGGCAATACTTTTCCTCTCTCTTGGGTGTAGGGTAGACTTCTCCCTTTTGGGCCTTACCTTAGGTGCACCAACTCCTTGCATTGGTGTGCTTGTGTCAAATTTACATGGAATATGGTCAAAAAGATTCTAACAACCTCATAATTCTAGTTGTGATGGTCACTTAGAAGCCATATTCCAAGTGTATTTTTCCTATTTTATCTTTATCTCATTCTTGTAATGTATTTTGACACCTATTTTTTAATTTTATTCTATGATCTATTCTCTTTCATGATAGATGTTCATACTAGAAAATATTTAATATCAAGTCATAAATAGTCCCTAGAGGTTTGAAGCCTTTATTATTTACATGATCTCCTCCTTATTGGGCCCCACCTTAGGCACACCCCCTCGTAGCCAAGCCCCAAGCTGCAAATTTCATGAAATTTGGCTTACAACCTCCTCAAATAATTTCTAGCTGAGTCTTATAATGCATCAGTCTAAAATGTGCATTGACTCCAACTCATTTCTATTTTGGTTTTTTAAACTAGTTTATCAACTTTCTTGTTTATGTTGCACTTGCATTAGTGTTTGGGCCATAGATTGAATTCAACTCCTACATATTAGGTTTTAAATTATAAAAATAAGAGTAAACACATATAATCCATTTAAACAACTAAAAATATCCAACTTTCCAACACTTAAAGGGATATTCTCATGTTCTTTTATATGCATGCCAAAAGTTTAAAATTTGGTGTCTAGGATTGTGTGTTTAAGGACATCATCTTATATCACTTCCATTATGAACCAAACTAGTTAATTTTTAAATTGTTGATAATGAAAGTGATTAGGATTAGTTTGAGTGGTGACTTAGATTCAACTTAGTCACATTTCAACACACTTTATATCTTTGCTTTGATATTGTTAAATTAACCTTAGGGCCTAAGTTTCATCAAGGAATTTGAACACCCTTTTTACTATATAGCATTCCCCCAATAATACTCTTTAGAACTACATTTTCTTATATACAACTACACATAATAGTATATACGATCCATACCTAAAATCTTACAAAAATCAGTCACAAGAATAGTATACAATAACAACTATTGAATTAGATTGTAGGCTTAATCTTGTCCTAACATCTAAAAAGACCATAACTCGTTCAACGTAGACTATGATTCATTTCATTAATATTTTCTATAATAAATTAGCCTTACTTCATTTAATAAAATTGTTTATGATAAATATGTAATATAAAAATTCTATAACTTTTATAAATTTATGTATCAAAAATAAGAAAAAAAAAATTAAAAAACATTTTTTAAATATTTTATGTATTGTTTTTAATATATATTATATTATTATTATGAGATATGATAGCCAAATATAAGATGTATTAATCCTAAGTCCTAATTTACAAGGACAAAGTCAATAAATCCTACTAATTACTTTGAAGAAGCCTTTGAAAGACCTTAGGGAAAAACTACTCATTTTGATATCACTTGCTCAAAATTTTAAAACAATTTAAAAATTGAAATAAAAATTAACACATTTATCAATGCCCCAACCATATATAATTCATATCATTTTAAATAAAAAATAATATGGGAATAAAGCCTCTAGGAAAGGTTGGCATGGAAGACGACTTCTAAGGAAGAAAGCTTATAGAGGAAAAATTTAAATAGTTATTAGTATATAAATATTTTTAATATATTATTTTAATTTTTTTTTTTTTTGAAAATTATTTTATTATATTGATGTGTATTATTTTAGTAAGGAATATTAGATGAAATATAAATCTACGATAAAAATTAAAAAAGATGTTATCAAACAAATCTTTAACATACTTTTTTTCAATAAATATATGATTGTGATATAGAATATTGTCAAGTTGTAATGCATTCATATTTATGATATATGAAAAAATATCTTGATTTTATATTTATTATATTTTCTACTAAATTTAAATTTCTTTAGATAAAGGTAAGAATTCTATTTAGTCTTTAAATAAATAAATATATTTCATTTAGCTTATTTATTGTATTATATCATTATTAAATAAATATGTAAATTAAGTGTAATTGTTACAAGATAATGTCAAGTCATATTAGTATTTCTATTGTATGAAATGATATGATAATTTCTAAACTTATTCATGATTACCATATTGAGATCAAATGCATAATAAATGAGATAAAATAATTTGAATGTATCTAATTTTTTAAAGCAATTTTCATAATTCTTGTATTTAAGATTTTATTTCATAGATATGTTGGGTGAACTCATAATTGTTTGAATCAAAAGATCTTGAAATCACATTTATTATATTTTCTAAAATAATATTCTTTAAATAATCATAAATGATGGGGACCAATAAGATCTTGGGCTTACATTTTTTTCTCCATTCAACTTAAATGTCTTTAGATGAAGATAAAAGTTGTATTTAGTTTTTACATAAATAAACATATTTCATTAACTAATTTGTACCATTTTTAATCATTGATAAAATATGTTAATTAAGTGCAATTATTATTTTTATGTTAGTAGATGATGTTTTTGATTAAAAAGAAGGCAAAGGGCCCCAATCTCATGAGTTTTAAATAACATAAGACTAACAAAAAAATGACAAGAGGGCAGGTAGGCTTGACCAAACATCATAGGGGAACACAAGCTTACTAGAACAACAAAACTAAAGACATGAAACAACAAAAAGTAGGAAACTACAACACCAAAACTAACTAATTAGACTCCATTCAATGAGAAGGGGTCCAAGGATGCTTCTCAATTCTCCCTATCCAACAACTCCTCTTCGTTCTTGTTGTCCTCGTTCTAGTTCTCATTGCCTTTAACCATTTTCCTCTTCTGTTTATTTATTTTAGAGTGACCTAAAATCATACCCATGACAACCTTCTTCATAATTCTATCAATAAGCATTAAATGATTTTTGAAAGGGCAGTTTCCATGTGTTTCATCTTGTCCTTATTGTTGTTGGTTTCCAATTTCTTTTTCAGCTCCTCCACCTTGGCTTGAAGTTTCTTAAGTTTAGTGTTATCCTTGCCTCTAGTGACATGTTCCTTGTTAGGTGTAGGTCTCCTTTCCACAATTTTCTCATTACTTCCTCATACTAGGGGGAAGGAGGAGCCATAGTTTCCATTTCCACCACCTTCGTTTCCTCCACCTCTTCTTGTTCGTTATCCTCATCCAACTCTTCCTCCTTTACCTCTTTGTCTTGTTCCTCCACTTTGTAGTTCTCCTACATATCCTCCTCAAACCCATTCCTAGAAGATTCCTCCTCCCAATCATCATCCGATTGAGGAGGAATTTCCTCATCATCGTTATCTTCCCCCTTAGAGTCCTCTAGTATTCTTTTACCTTTGGTTTTTTTAGAATTATTTGCACTCAAGGCTTGAGCTATCTTGGCAGATCTATGACCACCCAACACTTTAGAGGTTCTCTGAAAAATCCCCATATTATCCTCATCCCCATCATCAACATTAGAGATTTAAATCATTGCCATAGGGAGGAGAGGGTTATTGGGGCATTTGGTTTTTTTCTTGTCTTTATAAAACTTCTCTTGCATGCTTGGGTTCAAAACCTTCCTTATTTTGGGAGGGGTAATCAACAAAAACTGATGTTGGTTGGATAGAGTGTTAACCCCTGTAGAGACTTTGTCCTTTTTACCTAGTGCCACTTTACCCATAGATCTAGGGTTAGACTTGTTCTAAGAAACATGAGAGATTGTGGAATTTTTGTTCTCCAAAAGTTTAATCTTTGCATTACTCTTGGTTGATGGGTTAATGGTAGGATTCATAGTGATATAGTACCTATAAAGGGCCATAATAAGGCCCTAGTGTAGGGGGTAGGTGTCATCAATGATTCCAGTCTCTAGGGATGAGAACAAGTAGAAAGGTAAGTTATTTTTTTTTCCATGTCTTTGATTTAGGATGGGGAAATGGTAGTCATGGATGGTCTTAAATCTACCTTCAAGAGTAAAGTATTTCATGAAATGTAAACTCACTAGAGACCATGGAGCCTACAAATTCTCCCTACTTAAGCCATTTTGAAATTTAATTGATTTCTCCTCTCCGACAAAGAAGGAACCAATAAACCTTTTGTACTCTCCTTTACTTTTCTTTTCCACATTTACCCCCTCACAAGATAGACCAGTAGCCTTTGTAATCAATTCGTTAGATACTTTGAAGGGAATGCCTCCAATAGTGACCTCTCCCTGCAACCACAAATTAGAAAATTTGAAGGTGACTTTGTCCTTATATCCCTTCATGGATTGAAATAAAGGTGTACAACCCCCTCTTTCAAATAGCTACTGGAGATCCATATTCCATTTCATGGCTTCACAAGAGATTGGCTTGGTTCTAAGATGTAGGCCACCCATAATATCAAATGTAGATAGCAAAGGGACTTCTCTCATATTTTTTCAAAAATACACACTCCACCTAGTGTTGGTATAGACAATACATCTCTGAATTAACTCACCTCTTCTGACATAATCACTAGCCTTGATGGTACTAATATCATAATTATTTGGAGCCTTTGTTGTCTCCAAACAAATGATCACATTCTTTCCTTTAATGGTATTTTTAGAGAAAATACCACCTTCACATGCAAGAAATAAATATCGTACAGAGGGAGGGGATATTTCCATAAAAAACTCCACTATTAACTGCCAAGTGTTATGATTGTAGGTTGCAACACAATCATAAACCTTTTCTTTAAGATATATCTTGCAAGTTTTAATAAAACACCAATTTTTATTTAGATTTTCATGATGTAGAATGATGTAAGACTTTGTGAGAGCCATTAGTGTAATTATTTCTTTCCTTATTGTTAAACTACATGAGGTTATTGCCAAAAAAATCCACATCATAAAATCCTTGCCAGTCAAGCAAGTTTGACTCATACCATAAAAAATGTCCACCTTGAACTGACTCATGACCTTCATTAGTAGATAGATACAAACCATGATAAAGTTACGAGAGAAAACTTTGAAATAATTCTCGAGCAATAATATTCTATAGAGAATGCTTGGGATATTTGAATTTGAAAGCTAGTATTTTCATTCTTCAAATTGAAGGCCAAGGTTGCAAGCCATATCCATTGCATGATATGATTAATCTTAACTTGTTGAAAACTTTAAATGTCATATATGTAGTTCTCCATAATTTTATGTATCTTCCATGAGGGATCCTTATTGTTTTGTGGAAGATTAATTATGACTTGAGAATCTCCTTCGACTTCCATAGCATGAAAGCCTAGCCTCTTAAGTCTTTTAACCCCTCACCACACTATCATGGCTTGAACAACATTGTTTGATTTGAAGCCAATAGCTTGAGCATATTCTTCGATAAGGTCTCATTTATCACCCCTTATTATTCCTCCATATGCAGCTTCTCCAAGGTTTCCCTTAGAGCACCCATCAAAGTTGAGCTTTACCCACCCTCTTTTCAGGGGCTTCCATTTGGTTTCCTTTTTGGATATGATTTTACACCAATTGATTTATTAAGGTTTTAGAAACTCCCCAATTCTATTTAACTCTTAATTCAACATAAGTAGGCATTTTCTTAAAAAATCCAAAAGATTGGACATTTATATTTTTGATTATATTAGCAGGGAAAGGGCCTTGATCCCATCAGTGACAAAAAAAAGTGTTGAAACAACATCAGAGAAATAGATGGGGAAACAACACCAGCCAAACCAATAGAAACAACAAACCCAAAAAAATTATTGTTAAGGATCCCACATGAGGGCACACATGCCAGGATTAAAGGATTTCATAAGCTCATAGGCCACATAACCATCCATAATATAACCAAAAACATTAGAAGCAAACTTAAAACTATCCCATCTAAGGGTGTGCAGGCCAGAATAAAAGTAAACCATAGGCATGCAGACCACTTAATCATCCATAATATGATAAAAAAATATATGAAGCAGTCCAAAAATAACATCATTAAAAGTACATATTCTAATAACAAACATAAGACTGTAGAACCCAATAGCTAGAACAACTAGAAACTGAAAACCACGAAGCAGGGAACCATTATTTGGCATTGGCAATTAGCTCCTAATTGTCCCCAGTTTTGGAGACATAATCTCTCCAATTAGGAACACCATCATTAGACAAGTCCTTTGTTTCCTCTTTCTTTTCGATCTTCTTGAGTTGTTTCTAGATTTTGGTCTGTTCGAAAACTAAACCAACCACTTCTCTTCACACAAGACCATTAGTAACCTTCATAAGTGTGATAATGGCCTTCTCCATGTCCTTCGCCTACACTTGCAAAAAAGTGATTTTTCTTTCAAAATATCAATGTTAGTATCTTCAATAGAAGTTTCAATAGCCTAACATTATCTTCTTCCTCCTAACTATCCATCCCAACGGCCCCATTAGCCTCCTCTCCTCCCATTTCCTCCTCTTCCTTTTTATCCTCCTCTTCCTCTAAATCATCTCCCCCCCCCCTTGTTGTCCTCTTCTATCTCAGGTTCAAATTCATCAATTGTTGACAACTCTTCTTCCTCTATAACTATGGATTTTCCTTTAACTTTTTCCTTTTTTTAGTGGAAGCCACCTTCGCCAGTCTTTCCAATCTTCTGCGACCTCTTAAAGGGCCACCAAGACCCTCTTTATTCTCCTCCTTCAGAAACCCTTCTAAATCCTCAAAGATGGTAATAATGTTTCCTTGCTTTGGATTCTTGTTCAACTTTTTGTTTTTGTTTTTGGAGATTCCAATAAGAGAGGAGAGTGTTTTCTCTTTTCCGATGTTACTTTTAGCAACTCCAACTCGAAAGAGTTCTCATCTAGAACAGGCTTAGGCTTTGAGGTAGGTTTTTTTGTTACGGGGAATTGGGATTTTTGTAGCAGTCGAGGGGCTGCCTTCTATAGGCACAGTCCTAGGAGAGGAGAGTTGTAAAGTGCGAAAAAAAATCACATACTAAAAATAGTATTCCAAAAATCAATGCTTTGTTCCAAATAAGGAAAGTAAAGAATTTATTAATTAAATATCTATAATTGCACAATAGCAAGTTTCCAATAATGAAGTACAAGTTTCATACACTAAGGAGTGTTGCATTTCTTTTACATACACCAAAAAGGGAGTTACATTTTTTTCAATGTTACAAGTAAAATATTTTGCATCATTAGATCGATTACATCCATGAAGGTAAATATACATTTTTACAGATTGGCTAGCAAGCCATACAAGAATATTACAATGAAGTATATCCATAATGAATCATATAGCATAAGAATCTTTTTCCTCAACCGCCATGACTCTAATGGTCTTCCACAAGCCGAGGCCAAGAGTGAGGTTAAGTCACTTTTTCCACCCAACCATGAAGTACTAGACTTCCCTGGGTTTCTTCCTAACACGAAGAAAGCACCAACCCTGCATAAGGAGCCTAGCAACCTGGAACGGTAAAAGGAGGGAATATCTCGATGCGTTCCTGATGCCTATATGCACTCCTAAACTAGAATGACATAATTCTTGCATACATGATGTGGTGGAGACATAAATAACATATAATCTAGGCTTTTCAAACCATCTATTTCACTAGTGCAGTAGATTGGCCAAGCAATAATAAACAAAATGGTAATTTAGAAAAAGTAAATTACTATCTCTGGGAGCCCACATTCGACATCCTATGCTGGAAGTAAAAATTGCACATAAATAATAAACAAAGTGCCATTTCACATAATTCAAACTTTAAAATTGTTTCATAATTTAAGTGGTTGTCAAACATTGTTCCTTTCAAAAAAATCATAGGATTTACTCAATCTACATCATTTTCTAGATCACACATTTTTGACTATTTATTACACTTCCAGTGATATACATAGATCCAATATAAAAGAATTTATTTTCAGGTTTGTGATATAAACTAACTGTTTAAAACTTATAAGTTTTCTCATTGTGGGTTTATTCCATCTCTACGGTTTGGAGTTATTTTACAGAGGATGTTTTATGTTTTGCATACAAAATTCTAATAATTCATTTTATATAAATAATTTCCAACTTGACTGGTTTTAACTAAAAATTGGTTTATATTTATATATTCACATGTACAAGATTAGAAATCATAGGCCAATGGGTTTGCAAGATTAGAAAATGTGAAATGTTTATGTTCAAACAAAATGGCTGTGAGGGAGGGACCGATGGCATCCTTATGGAGTGCCACCTGTGGTAGGGCAACGCCCTTTCCATAGGCCATGACCTATGGAAGGGTTGTTGCCTTCCCACAACCATAGGTTGAAAATAATTATTTTTTTTAAAAAAAATATTTTTTAAACTAACTTCATTCCGATTTAAGACGAACTACAATGATTCTGAGTAAATTCTAAAATGAAATTTATTCACTATTCAGTATAATATATATAAAATCTTAATATATTTGTATATATACTTATATATACAGTGCTGCCCTCATTAAGGTTTGCTATATACATATAGTATAAATATGTATATATATTATAAGAGAAATAAAAAATATACAGTTTTATTACAGTCATGATACTTAATTTATCATATAGAAAATAAATTATTTTAATATCAAAATGCATAACTACAATTTTGGTATTGATATAATCAATTTAGTATCAACAATGAGATTTATTCTTTCACATAAAAACGAAGATTATTCCATAACATTTACTCAAACAAACTGAGATTTTGACATAATGGAAATCGCATAAAAACCTGGTAAAACACCACCCCTATCTAACTTTCTTCTGTTCTTCTCTTCTTTTCCATTGTTCTTTCTACTTGCCTAATTCCCCAACTCTTTTGTCTGTGTTTCTATTTTTGTTTTTGCAGACTGAAAATTGTGAATGAATTTTGTGCTGTAGAGAGATTGAGAGATCATTCTCTTTTATTATTTTCTTTCTTTTTTTCTATTTTTGTTTTGCTTTGTTTTTGTGTTTTATTTTCTAAATTTAAGTTCTTTTTTTCTATTTTTTTAATTTTATATTGTTTTCTTTCTCATTGTCTTGTTTTCGAAATCTTGCTTTCTTTTCTATGATTTATTTCTAATTTATCAAATAAAACTACTTTTTTTAATAACAAACATGATTTATTATCTTGCATCACAATTATCTATAAAATGATAAATAATAATAATTTTATTCTTCAAATAAAATCAAGAAATAAAATAAATTAAAACTATTTCTTCTATTTTCTATGAGCATTTAATTTTTGCCTCCAATTATTTAAATGACCAACTATTAAATAAGAAGCAATATAATATGATTAATTAATGCAATTCTAATGCAACTATATGATTTCTAAGTGTTTGTGTGTTCGAGAGAGACCACTCCATCTTAACCCTGCTAGGTAGCTAGCCTCCTCTACCTTAACCACACCCTTGTCTTCGACAACTTGCAACTCATGCAAACTTAGGTACCCATTAATAGGTTAGTGTCCAAAAAATAAATCGAAGCAATATAATTTATCATTCCAAAATAACATTTTCTATATTGCATCATTTCAAAATAAAATAATATTCATTACATTTCATCTTTTCGAAAATAAAATAATCATTTAATAAAATAATCATTTTACTTATTTCATCTTTCAAAATAACATAATATTTATTCTACCACACACAATTATCCATAAATCAATTCCACATAAAGTAAATTCAGGTAGCATCAAATTCTCAGATGTGACAAGAGCATAGAGTTATTTCCAGGGGTAGGGTTGTCATTCTCCTCAATATTAGCATTATTCATTTCAACAATTCTGGGAGGGTTTTCATTTCTAATGATTAAATGGTTGTTGTGTGGGTTATTAGCCAAGAAATATTTGTAAAGGGCCATAATAAGCCCTTGGTGCAGGGGAGATGAGACACCTTTCTCAATATTTTGTTGCTTAAGGGATAAAAAATAAAATGACATATTAATTTAGTCATTATGCCTAATGTGATTCAAGATAAGGAAGTTGTAGGCATGCATAGTCATATAGCTACCCTCTAAAGTGAAATAATGCATGACAAACATACTAACCATGGCAAATGGAAGAGGGAGATCAAGGCATGCATAGCCATTCTGGAATCTCATCAAATCCTCTCCTTCAAGAAAGAATTTATCAACAAAGCTTTGATAGTCCCCACTAATTTTCTTCACAACCTTCATTTGTTAGGCTAGTGGCCTCTGCTATCAGCTGGGTTGTCACTTCAAACTTAACAGATCCAATGGACACATGACCACCCTTCCAAGAATTGATAAACTTGGAAGTTAGCTTCTCATTATAGCCATGCATGACTTCAAAGAAGGGAACCATACCAACATTTTTAAATATCCTCCACAAATCAACATTCTTCTTGAGGACATCACAATTGGGTGGTTTGATATTCTTCCTCAGACCTCCCATTTTAGTAGAATGCAGATTCTGTTGGTGTGAATAAGTCTTGTACCTATTTTATTCCTTTACTAGGGACTTAGGGGAATTAATTCACATGTTAAGTTTACTTAGGATATTTGTTGTCTTATGTAGATAAGTATTAGTTGTCTTATCTATACTTTACACTTTTCTAGGTAGTTATTAGTTAGTTGTCTCATGTGATAGGATTAAGACACTTGTCATGATCTTGTCTTATCCTATCTCTCATCCTTGCCTTTATAAGCAAGGCATCTCTAACATTTTTTGCATTGCATTGTATTGCATAGATCATATTGTATCATATTGCAATCCTTGTTTGGTGGAATAGCATATTCCATTGTTGCTTCTCTCTATCTCTTGTGGAAGTTATTTGGTGTTGCAGATTGAAGATCTTGGGTTGATCAATTCAACATGGTATCAAATCTTTGAATATGGGAAGCCCCTTCCATTTTTTCATTAGAGAGTTTCCATCAATTTCTATTGTGATTTGAGTTTCTTGTATGATCTTGCAAATCAGAAAGGGTTTGCAAAGTTTTTTTAATCCTATATTGCATGTATGCATTTTGGTGAGATATGGTGATTGCAACACTTTTGGCTATAGTGGCAGTATTTTAGGCTGTCGTATTGCATCTAGGAGGCTCAAGAAAGTTAGATTTGGCTTTTTTTTCACTCAATTTGGTCACCATTTGCATTTTTGGCAAACAAGGGTTTGGAGCTCAAATCTGGTGAACAAATTTTTATAGGAGCTTTTTTGGCAAAAAAATAAGCTTGCCATTGTGTCCAGGTGACCATTTGTGAGAATTTTGATATATAATTTTCCTATATTTGGCAAAAGTTGTTTCAGGGAATTTTTTTTTTAGTTGAGGAGCCATATGACCCCCCAACCAGCGAAGGTATGACAAAAATATTTTTTAATTTTAAATTTTTTCTGAATTTTTTTTCTATTAGCAATGTATTTGTCTTTTTTTAAAAAAAATTCAAAAAAATATAAATATTTTTATGTGCTTTAACCGCTTTGTAAGGAAGCGACATTTTCTAAGCCGTAGACTTTGAAAAAGTCTACAAACTTTTCTACTAACCGCAACCTTGTTTGAGCCGCTAGCGGCTAGCAAAACTGCCAATGGGCAGTCAACTTCTAAACTGCGTGGGTGACCGCTCCAAACTGCCAGAATTAGCCTAACCGCTAGGAGAACAAACTACTTGCCATGTGACCGCTTACAAGTAGTCTTTTGATACGGGAGGTACTGAAAAAATGATGTTATCATTAATAAATTTCTCATTTATCCCATCCTCATAATTTTCCATCATTTGAATTATACAATCTTGACAATAATTAACATTAGAGTCTTTCCTATCACCTTTCATTCTAATGTGGTCTTTCATCCTAACAAGTCCCCTTATCAGTTGGTTTGATATTATATGCAATTTCATATTTTTATTTTAATAAAATGTCATTTATCCACCCTAGTAGCATCCCAAACTCCCAATGTATCCAATTTTGACACCTAAGGGCTTCATTTGTAGTCACATCCACAGTACAATTTCCTTCTCTACAAACATGTAGAACCTTACAATTTGTGAAGGTTTTCATGAGTTTGCAATTGTCAATAATGTCCCTTATTTCCCAAGGAACAACACTTTCACCTTTCAGGCTATCAACTATGAGTTTGGAGTCTCCTTCTAACATAACCTTTTGACAACCAAGTTCTTTCAATTGATTTATACCTCCCCAAACAACCATTTCCTCAGCCATATTGTTTGAACATGTCCCAAGATTTCTACCATAAGCCGCTATGCAATTTCCTTGATGGTTTCTAATAATTCCTCTAGCTCTTGCTAAACTTGGTTTTCCTTTAGAACAACCATCAAATTTACACTTAATCTAGTCAGTCTCTGGAGGAGACCAAATAGTGTTTTTTCTAGTGATGTATTTGGACTAGTTGACTTTAGTGAGGTCCTTTTTGAGGCCCCAAATTTACTTAATTTTATTCTCCTTGTAAGATGGCATAACCTTTGAGAGGGTGTACCCCCCTGCTTCCACATTTTCCTAAATTTGGTTCTTGATAGCCATGCACAATTCTTTCTTGTTTTTTGCTGTGTCATGAAAAATCTTGTTGTTTCTCTCCTTCCATAACCCTTAAGTTATGAAGGGGGAACTTGACTCCACAAATCCTTAATTATGTTGTGAGAATAAGGAGAAAAAGACCAGTTATCAATAAACATCTTCATTAAGGGAGGAGAAACCCATTATGTCATAAGAAAGGGGAGAAAGAAAGACCATATGTCTCTTGAATATGAGCAATGAAAGAACATGTGCATAATGATCTCCTCCTCTTTACAAAGAAATTGTCTATTAACTAATTGGAACCCTCTTCTGATCAGGTTATTAGTAGTGAGGATTTTCCCATGGGCATCTGCCCACCAAAAGCAGTTTACTTTTGGTATCAAATTTTTTTATCTAGACCTAGTTCCAATGAGAATCAGTGTTGGCAGAGATAGATTTTTCCAACTCTTCATAAGCTTTCTTTACCGAAAAATATCCTAAAGAACTCTTGTTCCATATCCATTCATTCTTCCTATCATTAGAGAAAAAATTAGCCTCACTAATTCTTTGGTATAATATTTGCACTACAACATCCTAGTTTTGTTGTCTCCCTCCCCTAAGGATAACTCCCATAAGATTTTTTTTGAACTTGAGCCATCGAGGCTCTCTCCCATCCCAATTGATATTGCCAACAACATGTTTTTCCACAAATTCTAATCAATGTTTGTTTTAATTGATGAAGGTGGTCTATGGATGAAAGAGGGGGATCATTATTCCAACCGTCCTCCCAAAAATTAGTGTCATTTCCATTACCAATTCTTTTCTTTACTCCCAATTTTAGCACACTTCTTATTTTGAGAAGATTGTTCCAAAAAATAGAACCATAAGGCATGTCAGAAGCACTTAGGAAAAATCCCTGTTATCTATTTCTTAGATATTTAGACTTAAGAATCATGACCCATTCTTTAGCTCCTTCCAATAGACACCACCCTATTTTAGCAGCAAGAGCTATGCTAAATAGTTTGAGTCTTCTTATGCCAAGGCCTCCAACACTTTTTGGAACACACACTTTTTACCATCCCACCAACGTCATTCTATTTCTTTCCCCAATTCATGACCACAAGAATATTTTTTTGATATGTTTTATCTTGTCAACAATAAAGGTAGGGATATTAAATAGGGATAGGTAGTAAATTGAGATTTTTTGTAATGAGGATTTTAGCAGTTGTAGCTTCCCAACTTGACTTAGAGTTTACCCTTCCAACTAGCCAATTTTTTTTGAATTCTTTCAATAATGTAATTATAGTAATTACTATTAGGTCTTTTGAAAATAATGTGTAACCCTAAGTAAGCAGTAGGGAGAGTAGCTTCTTGATAGCCCAAGATATGAACTACTCTATCTTTCACAATCTGTTCTAAATTGAAGAAGTATATCTTGCTCTTATTGTAGTTGAAATGTTGACTTGAAGCCCTAGCGTAGAAAGTCAAAATAGATTTCCAATGACCGGCTTCGACGACTGAAGCTTCTCCAAAAAAAATAGTGCCATAAAAAAATTGCTTGTGAGAAGCAAGAGGAAGAGTGGAAGTAGCCTTGAATCCTTTTAGCAACTTTTCCAAAAGTTTTTGAACATTTCTTCCAAGAACTTCTACCAAAATAATGAAGAGGTAAGGAGAGAGAGTCCCTGTGCCTCATACCACAACCACAGGAAAATAATCCCTTAGGAACCCCATTCACCAAAATAGAACATTTCAAAATGGTAACACAAGCAATAGTAAGTTTTATAAATCTTCCATTGAACCCAAATTGTTTGAGGACAATAAAAAGGAAAAGCCAGGGCACTCTTTCATAAGCTTTAGAGATTCCTAATTTCAAATCCATCCTAGGTTCTTTGCTAAGCTCCATAGAATAGAGAATCTCATGGGTAGACATAACAACATCCATAATATGTCTTCCTTGAACAAATCCTTTTTTCTTTTTAGCTATCATTTTTTTCAAAACAACTTTCAATTTGTTCACAATGATCTTAGAGAAAATTTTATAAATAGTATTTTAGGGACTTATAGGTCTGAAATCATGCATGGATGAAACATCATCCTTTTTGGAATGAGAGAAATAAAAGTAGCATTAAGTTGGTTCAAAATTCTACCCGAATAGAAGAAGTCCCTAGCAACATTTAGAAGGTCTTTATTGACAATATCTTGGAAATCTTGAAAGAAGGCTAGAGGGAACCCATTGGGCTCAAGGGCATTGTAGGCTCCAAAGGAGAAAACAACACACTTCACTTGTTGAAGGGAGACATCTTTTGTCAGGTCTTTTAGATCTTGATTAGTGATCACCTTAGGAATCACTTGGAGGATGTCATCAAATTCCAACATAGCAACATTAGGTTCTTACTGGAGAGTGGAGAAAAAGGAAACAACTTCATCAACAATTTATTCTTCAATGTTCACTGCAGTGCCATCTTCCTTAACAAGTTGTCTTATCCTATTTCCACTTCTATGTTTCATAATAGATTAATGAAAGAACTTAGTATTCCTATCCCCTTTAGTTAGCCATTGGATTCAAGATTTTTGTTGCCAAAAAATATCCTTGGTTTGTTAACCTTAAACATTGAGCCCTACAGTCACGTTCCTTGTTGCAAGTATCCTCATCAACAACTCCTTTCTCCATCAAGTTTTGCACCTACTTTATGTTTTCTCCTAAAGACTTCTTATGTTGTCTCCTAAAGACTTCTTAGTAGTTGGTTCATTCTACCATCTATCCACAAGGTTTTTAAAATCTGGGTGGAGAGTCCACCTTATTTCATATCTAAAGGGGAACAACTCTTTAACAACATTATCTTTTCTATGGAGAAGGATAGCATTGTGATCAAACCTAGTTCTAGGAAGTGTACAGTTAAAGTGAAGTTTTGGGAAATATTCCAATTAACAGAAACAAGGAACCAATCTAATTTAACTTGAATCAATTGATCACCCAATCACCTATTAGACCATGTGTATAGGGTGCCAAGTAAGGGAATATCAAAGAGCCTAACAAAGTTAAGGAATATTATCAAATCCATCATATTATTAGAGAAATCCTCCTCAAGGCCACCCAAATTTTTTGAGGGAAACAACAGAGAGTTGAAGTTCCCTCCAAGCATCCAAAAATCCTCCATGTCACTTCTTATGTTTCTAGTGAAAATTTCTCAAAGAGAAATTTTATCCAGGCGGGAGTTTGGGCCATAAATATTTATCAAATTCCACTTTTATCTTGTAAGTTATGTTTGATAACACGAAAGATAACATTGTTGTTTCTAACCTAATCTTTGAAGACTCTGTTATTCTCTCTTTTCATAGTTGTCAAGTGACAAGACAACGAATTTGATTCCATATTTCACAAATGACAGGATGATTGTAGTGGGAATCATAGTGCCAAGAGTTGACAAAATCTCTAAGATGCAAGGGGAAAGTCCAAATGATCAACATGCAAGCCATGAACTCCCCCCAAACACACCTAGCAAACTCACAACGAAAGAAAAAATGGTTAACCATCTCTTCCTTTTTGTAACTTAGGTTTGCTACATTGGTGGTTGTCATTGCACCAAAAGATCGACTCATTAATGCTCGATACAACCGCCAAATTTACACAAGATCCACATGAGGCAATTAAACAATGTCACGAACCCAAGTGCTATACTGCATAGAGAATATGAAGGGACACACAATCTTGCAACAATTCCCCCTAGCACAAGCAATGGGTTCAAACCTGTGACCTCAACTATGATACCAATTGTTACATTGGTGGTTATCGTTGCACCAAAAGATCGACCTGTTAATGCCCAGTACAACTACTAGATTTATACAAGATCCATAGGAGGTGGTTAAGCCTTGTCACAAACCCAAGAGTTGTGCTGCATAGAGAAGACCAAAGGACACACCATCTTGCAACAAGTTTGCATCTATTAACCAAAGAAAAACCCCTCTTGTTCAAGTTGTCAACAATAAGGATCTTATTGTGAATGTAAGCCCACCAGAAGTAGCTAATTCTAGGTATCACTTTGTTATTCCATGCCAGGTTCCAATTGAAGGTAGAGTCCTTCTTATCATCCACAAAAAGAGCATAAGAAGTCTTAAAAATAAGTGTCTAGAAGGTTTAGGAGACCAAAAAAACATATTTCTTGTCAAGATTGAAGAAGAAATATTCACCAATAATCTTGTACATAATGCAAACCTCCTATTTCTAGTCATGTTGACTATCAAAGTCTTTCCACTTGGTATGGGAGTCATCCTAGTTGACATACCCATGTAATTTAGTGCTATTTAATCTAATAAGCAAGTCCATTACATGGGAGAGGATCTACGTAGAGGACAAAGTGTGTCCTTCAATCCAATGGTCATTCCAAAAATTAACACTCATGCCATCTCCAACATTCCAAAATATACCTTGCTTAATAAAATTTCTTATTTTGAGTAAATGGTTCCATATAATAGAACCATTGGGGATAAAAGGAGATGAAAGGAAACAACAAGGGTCCCTGTTCTCCAAGTACAAAGCATTAACAATTAGTGACTAGTCTTTGTTCCTTTCCACTAGATTCAACCCAATTTTGGAAAGTAATGTTTTGTTGAACTACTTCAATCTACTTATCCCTAGGCCTCCTTACCTTTTAGGTTTACACACTTTTACCACTTCACCAAAGACTTTTTTTTGTCCTCGACTCCAAACCATATAATTTTTTTTGAATGTTTTCAATTTTATCAGCCATGGAGACAATTTTTTTAAGTCAAGATAAGTAGAAGACATGGATATTCTGAAGGGAGACTCTAAAAAACTAGTATTTACCAGCTAGGCTCAAAACCTTCCCTTTCTATCTAGCCAACTTTCTTTGTACTCTTTCTGCAATGGTGGTCTAGTAAATGTTAGATAGATTTTTATTAGTGAGTGGGAGGCCAAGGTAAGTCCCAGGAAACCTATCTTATTGGAAACCAAGAATGCTCACAATCTTGGTTTTTAGGATGCCTTCATAATTAAAGAAGAGAGTATACTTTTGTGGTAATTAATGTGCTACCCAACAAATTTTGCATAAGTATCCCAGATAGCCTTTTGGAGTTTGGCGTCCATAATTGAAGAAGCCTCAAAAAGAATATTGTCATCCATAGATTGTTGATGAGAGGAAAGGAGTGAAGAAGAGGTGGCTTTAACCCCTAGGAGTTTATTGAGTCGACGGGTTTCTAAAAAATTCTACCTAGAGCCTCCACAACAAGAATGAATAGGGGGAAAGGGGGTCCCCTTGTCTTAGACCCTTTCCAAATGAGAAAAAACCTCTATGGATCCCATTCACCAACAACAAGTAGGTTGGGGAAGAAATACAAGTGTTAATAATTTTGAGAATCTTCTTTTCAAACCTAAATTTTTCTAAGACAACCACAAGGAAGGGCCAGAACAATCTATCATAAGCCTTGGAGATGTCAAGTTTTAAGAGAATATTTGACATTTTATTGTTTTCCATAGAATGAATAAGTAAATGGGTGGTAAGCACAACATCCAAAATCTACCTACTAGGGATTAAACCTTTTTGACTTGTAGAGAGTCTATGAAGGATAGGTTTAATTGTATTAACCAAAACCTTTGAGAAGATTTTATAGAAAGTGTTGTAAAGAATAATGGGTTTGAATTCAGTCATAGTAGTAGCCTCTACTACTTTTGGCACTAAGACAATGAAGGTTTGATTTAGTTTCTTGAGAATCTCACTTGATCTAAAGAAATCTTTGAAATGGAGGAAAAATGGATACTCTAGGATTTTACTATAAGGTTTACGCACCTTTCCTTTTTTTGTTTAGTTGTGGTTTGTGGTAGTAGGGTTTTGATGAATTTGGAAAAGGTATAAGACTGACTTGCAACCTGAAAAAGTGAGTCAACTTTCCCTCGAAAAAATCTAAAATGAAATTGTTAATGAAATGACTAGGGAAAATGATGCAATTAACTATTCTGATGTAAAAACAACATATCTGAGATATCACAAATAAATTTAGACTTCAGAAATAGACTGAGCAGAGTACTGTGTACATGTGATATGAATTTGAAGCTAGTTTTTGAGGACCTAGTCACCCTAGATGACTATGTCCCAGTAGGGGGATTCTAGATCTAATTTCACAACCCTCTGATGCTATATCAAAGCCTTTTGTTTCCACTTTTCACACTATTAGATTGTTAGGAAAAGATGTTGTACACCTTGCATAATATATTTAATGTAATTATTCTTGGGGCCACTTTATGTTGCATGTAACATTGGGACATAAGTTAAGTTACTAAAATGTAATTATTTAATATTGGGGAAAATAAATAAATAAAGTACCCAATATTAAATATGGGGACATGGTTTTTTAATCTCATGGTTTTAGTCACATGGTTTTGTGTAATACCACTTGGTGGTTTTGTGGGAGCTTGTTTCTATAAAAGCAACCACAAGGGTAGTTGTTTAGGTTGGGTCAGTTTGCAGGTTAGCAGGTTGAGCTTGTTCATGTGTGAGGGTTTGAAGCATGGAATGGGATGTGTGGATTCATGCTTGGTCACATGGAATGCATGGATAGCTTATGCTTCAGAAGTGTTCATGAAGTCTCTACAGATGTATTGTAATGGGTTTTCATTGCTGAATAATACATGGAGTGTGGATGCTTTTGGAGGCTGGGTTTTTCCCTCTTGAGGGTTTTCCCAGGGTATATCTTGTGTCATATTTTCATGGGTATGTTGTCTATTCTCTTGCATGTGGATTCTAAATACTTAGTTGCATAGATTTCTCTTTTGGGTTAGTGGAAATTGTCTTTAAATGGCTGCAAGTTTCCAATGCAGATCATTGTTGGATATTGTTGTTGTAGCATTGTAAATTATCACCCTTGAAAATTTCACACTATGTTTTGCTCCCCCTAAATTATTGAGCCTAGTTGGCCCCCCTAATTTCCTAAATTATGCATTCTATAGCCCATTTGTACCACTTTCCAAGAAATTGAAAGCATTCAACAAATGTATCCAATTAATATTTTGTTGGATATTCAATATGCACCTAGTAAAGAGGAAAAGGTATGAAAACTTGCCAAGTCCCTATATGGTCTCAAACAAGCTCCAAGAGCTTGGTATATTAAAATTGATGAACACTTGCTAAACACATGGTTTTACTAGGCATCCATATGATCCAAATCTCTACCTCAAGGATCAAGGGAGGGATATTGTGATCGTTATTGTATATGTTGATGACTTAGTTATCACAGACAACTGGGTGAAATCACAATACTATGTCTCACTTTTTTCCCAAGATGGACATTTACATTAATATTTTTAACTAAATCCTCATCTTCTGAGACCTATAGCAACTAAACCGTTAACAATTTGAAGATGATGTAAACTAGTGATTTGTGGAAATTTGTGTGTAGATTCTAAATATATATAGATTTTAAAAATTCAAAATAAATCATGAATCTTTCAACATCTCCTTTAATAACTAGTTTTAGACAAAAACAACATTTTTTCAGAAAGTAGCATTTGTGTCGTACAACATAACTATTTCTCTATAAAGGATAAAATTATAATTTCTGGAATATAGAGTCTCAACATCAATATCTAGGGAAAGGATATTTTTTCATAATTTTTTGTTAGATAT
>VDFB02361835.1:0-24547 GCA_007258455.2 Sequoia sempervirens
ATTATTCTAGATTGTGTTCAAGTGAATTTTGTTGTTTGGAAGCTTTAGATTGATTTAAGGAAGTGTGTACTTAATGTTTATGGTGTTTAGCACGGGTATTGGTCGACCTTGTGTTAACACTACATGCAAGGCTTGTGAAATTGTGTTGAGGTGTGTTGGAATCTATTTGGATCCTAATTAATGATTTATGTGGGTTTCCTTCATTCCTATCCACTAGGAGAATTTTTTGGTGTTGACCTATTTTGAATTTGTAAGTGTAATGGATAGTTACTAACATTGGAGAAGTTTTTGAGGTTGAGGTTGATATAAATAAGAGTGGTGATGTTGTGAGATGCAAGAGAGAAGCAAGATATATGTGATATTGATGCTAGTGATGTGTGTGATGTGAACTTGAGCAGAGCAATGCAAATTTCTAGTGTTTGGATTCCTGAAGGTAATGAGCTAAAGGTGTCTAAAATATTTTATGCAAGACTGTAATATTGTTGGAGCATTTTGGTGGATTACTTGTTGCATTGAGAAAGTGTTCTCCATGTAGCATTTCTCTTCTATATTCTTGTACTTCTTTCTATGGTAGTGAGCCCTGGCTATGAGCATTTTTGGATAGTATGTCCTATTCTAGTAGTGAGCCTTTGTACCAGTTTTGTAATTACTTATATTGTGAGCCAATCCTCGGTGCTTTTTCCCTCATTGGGTTTTCCACATAAATATGGTTTTCTCTTGTGTATGGTGTTGTTATTTTATTTTTTGTTATCTACATTTCTTGTTTAATCTCATTAACAGAATAAGGGTTTGATAAATGCATGTGGATCTGATTATTATTGAGGGTTTTGATGTTTTAATTTGCTCCAACTGATTCACCCCCCCCTCTTAGTTGTCTTCAACATTAACATCATTATGAATTGAGGGCCATAATATACAGCACCAATATATTTTTGGAAGTCATTTTGCATAATAATATCCTCCAAAAGGATCACCATGGTAATCTTTTGTGATGATGTAGGTTTCATCAACCTTGATACACCTATGTAAAATCAAATTAATCTCACACTTGAATAGAAAATCATTAAACCATTTAAAATTTACTCTTTCCTTAACCAATCTCTTTGTTTTGTATAAAATTTTGGTGGGAATGCTCCTATGGCTAAATACAAGGCTATATCAACAAACCAAGGAGAATATACAGATATATAAAACAATTTTTCATCTAAAAAATCATATTTAATTTTTTAACTCATTCCTTCTCATTTTGTATCAAATAATATACTAAATTAAACTTCACATAATTGTATATGATTGTTGTGTTGATTTCCTAGAGAAGTAACAACCATCTAATTATCCATCCACTTATAGCAAGTTTTTTAGTTAGGTATTTGATAGCTAAATGGTCTATGTATATTTTTACCTAATAGCCTATGATGTAACAATAGAATTTATTGAGGGAATACACAACCAATAATTCCCTCTTTGTAGTAGTGTAGTGTCTCTTAGTAGGAGTCAAGTTTTTTGATGAAACAAATGGTATACTTCCCTATATTTTTATCTTCTTGTCCAAGGACTACACTAATGGTGTCATTTGGGGCATCCATGTAAATACAAAAAGGTAATTCCTAGTTGAGTCCACACAATACTGAGGAATTTTTCAACTTTTTCTTAATGTTTGGCATTCCAAAGTCTAAGAGAACTTAACATCTTTATGTAGTAAAGAAAACATGGGTATTGAAATTTTGTTGAACTTTTTTTATGAGCATATAATAGTATTTGAAATGCCCAAGAAAATTGTATGCATATTGTAAGAGAGGGGGACCAACCACGTTCAAGGCCCCAGGTCATGGAGATCCAAGAGTGGAAGTCTCCCCTAACTTACCTCAACTTAAAAAGTGTGTTTTGAGATGAGGGATGAGAATGATGAGGACTATAAGGTCCTTCAATCACTCTGTAGACCTAAAATCAGTTTTGGGGCTAGGTGAGTTAGTTTTTGGGTCCAACGTTGTACCTCAGGAAGCTCTCTGCCTGAGGATGAAAGCATGGTTCCAGGACGATAGTGCGGTGTGTTGGTGTCTCTCAGGTACGTCGGTGTCTGTACGACCAGAGGATCGAAAGTACAATGAGAACTACCAGAAAATGATCTAATAGCCTAGCTAATGGTTTTTAGGAGAGCAAAAAAAAACTATGAAATAAGAGATATATAATTGAATATGATAAAGCAAATAGATTAAAGCTAGGGTGACGAAAATGATCTCACAAAAGAGCTCATTCGCCAACTAGCTCCAAAAAGCATGTCCACCTACACACTAGAAAGAGGAAAATTGTTGGGGGGTTGTATGGTGGTCTACCTCAGTCAAACTCCCATTTTGGTGTTTCCACCTCCATGGACAACCAAGATAGTAACTATGGAGAAAAGTATGATAAAGGAAGAATGAAAGTAAAGAACACAATAACACTACAAAACAATAATGTGCTACTCAACCAAATCATAGAGGAAAGGAGTGAAAAAATTTACCACCTCCACCAAGAGCTCACTAGCTAATGGAGAAGAAAATGAGAGGACTCAAGCCCCTTTTGCAATGGTGTTATTTCACACTTTCTCTACATAGTTGATGGAGTGTTGTGGCTGCTACTATGGAGTGCAAAGTGGTGCTTAAAGGCTTCGAATGCAAGAAGTGAATGCTAGAATGCTTAGAGAGTGCCAAAAGAAGATGGAATGCATGAAGGAAGAGTGAATTTGAAGGGAGAATGAGAAAAACAACCATATTCAGGTTGGTTGGTCGAAGAGGGGCGTTACAAATCAACCCCAATGGGAAGTGTAATACCTCTGTTGGCTTTAGACATAGGAATCCATCAAGGACGTAAGCACGCCATGTGGACATCTACACGCCACATGGGCATGCCCAACAGATATTCTTCTGTTGATGCACAAAACAAATACCAAGTGAAATGAAGGCAACGAGCTAATGTGGATTTTTTCCTTCAAATTTGGTTTTCTAAGGTGAGGAAGTGCAAAAGGGGAATTTTCATAAGGGTTGCAAATTCGTTCCTATACATTTTTCCCCCACTTTAGCAAGCACGAATATTGATGAGTGATTCGGTAAAGTATATTGGAGAAGTAGTAGAGTTAGGAATGTATACATGAACCATCAAGGAAGCAGACCGTGATCTGGTGGACTCAAGAGTGCGGGACAAGTAAAATACTTCATAGCCCCACAGAAATATGAAGTTGAAGAATAAAAGCATCTTACAAGCCTATGGACCTACAAGGAAGCAACCCCCAAGATCTCTCACATGAAGGAAGCCCCAAGAAGAAAGTGCCTCACAAGCCCAGACTTGCAAGGAAGGTGTCATCCAAGATCTCTCACATGAAGGAAACCCAAAAAAGTTCCTTTTAGACCCATAGACCTGCAAGGAATCATCCCCCAAGATCTCTCACATGGAGGAATCCAAGAAATCACCCTACAAACCCATAGACCTATAGGGAAGGTGTCCTTCAAGATATCTTGCATGAAGGAAACCCAAAGAAAGTGCCCTACAGATCCGCAGACTTGTAGGGGAGCCACCCCCAAGATCTCTCACATGGAGGAAGCTCAAAAGAAGTGTACTATAGACCCTCAAACCTATAGGGAGGCATCCCCCAAGATCCATCACATTGAGGAAACCAAAGGAAAGGGGAATCCATAGAGTCAGAAAGTAGCTTTACAAGTGCACCTATAAAGTGACATGTTTATCCACATATAGAACATGTCAGAAAGTAGCCATGTAGGCAAGTAAGTAGACAGTCTCGTAGATTGTCAACAAGTTGGAAAAATTTCAAAGGGGTCCCTCAGGAACCTAGCGTGAAGAAGGGGTCCACTCAAGGGATGCGTTGTTTGAAAGTACAAAAGAGATGTTTCTTTCTCAAATCGATTCATCATCAAGGAATCCTTTTTGAAATTTGTTCACTTCATTAAGGAATTTGAAAGGAAGAAGATGCCCCCATGTGAGGGGAAGGTAAAATTTGTTCCCACTTTGGAGGAACGTTCTCAAGCTCTTTCTTTATAAACCCATGATAAAAGAAACACATTCCATTAGGGGTCCAAGTTGAGAATGTGATTCTTGAAAAGAAGTTTGTGAAGATTCTCGAGAAAATATTCATTGGAAAAAAATGTGTTTTCCAAAAATCAAAGTGTTGTAGAAGTGGCATTGTCACACATGAGAGGGAAAACTCAAGCAAAGAAGAGAGAAAGATAAAGGAAAATCAAAGGAGAAAATATAACACGAACAGAGAGCGCAGGGGTAGCCTGATATTTCGGGGTTAGAACTACTCATAAAAATATATATAGGTATAGTAATAGTATATAAAATTAACTATCATCAACCCCCTATTATATCTGACCATGTGAAGAATGAACGAGAAGACAAAGAAAAAATAAAAAATTGGGTCAACATCAAAGGGAAGCCTAAATGCCCCCAACACTTTGCATCGCCCCCAATTTATCAAAAATCAAGTCACAAATATGGAAGAATGATGATACAGATAGAAAAAGGTTTACAACACAAAAACCATGCTTGTATCCAAGCATCAATAGGGGTGACAAGGGTCATCTAGGCACAAATAGCACGATCATAGGGGAACACATCACAACACACACACACACACATCTAATCTAAAGATAAAGAAGGGGGTCTCCCTCTAACACTGATCGACCAAGAGGTCATATGTTTCTCACTCTAGATCATCGTAGGTGGGAGGAGGATGAGCCTATAGTGGTGGAATGTTAAGGGGAGGAGTTTCTGACCCTCCCACAACAAGGGGTAAGGAAGAGGGCTCCACAAGGTCCTCTCCACCAAACTCTTGTGGAGCTAAGGTCAGCGATTTCACAAAGATCATTGATCAGGTCGGAACCTCATCCAGAGAGTTAAACATGCACTTCACAAGAGTTCCATGTTTTACCTCAATGAACGAAGAAGGTTGTGCTTGAGATTCACTACTAGGATCACCGAGTGATTTGGGAGTGATGAAAAAATTAGGGGAATCTGGGACCGGTTTCGTCACTAGGGTAGAAAAAGACAGCATGGGACCACCTTTCAGAGAAGGTAGTCTCTTCTTACATCTCTTATTCTTGGAAGGAACACTCTCCACCTTTTTCTCCATTGGGGAACGTGAACTCCCCATAGACGAGGCAAGAGGTTTGGAGGAAGAGGAGGAGGAGAGAACCATAATAGATACAATTGAAGTGTTTGTCATATCTATGACTTTCGAGAAAGGTGAGACATCTGAAAGGGACGTCAATAGAGGCAGCTCCACTAAAGGAGCAATGAACACCTACACCTTTTTAGGGTTAGGTACATTCATACTCACAAAGGAAGTTGGAAGCAATACATAAATAGATTGAACAAAAGTAGAGGGGAGGAAAGAGGAGGATGCAGTAGGAGGCCCTGATACAGGGATGGTCATCTCGTCTTCCTTCCTCTATAAGGCAACCTATTCGGCCATGAGATCCTTTCGTTGGTGCTTGCGTTCATGCACAAGGCAGTTTTTGTGACTCTTTGAATAGAAGGTCAGAGGATATGAAGGAGCAGAAGGATCCTACTTAGCCATGGGAGTGTTTTCTACAGTCATTTCCAGTGGAGGAATAGACTCCTAAATGGGAGTAGGAGGAGCAGTTTGAGAAGTAGAGGGGGGAGTCGGTTCTAGTGCCTTGGCAACGGGCCTCCTCCCATTCACTGCTTTGGGAGTAGGAGCGGCAGGAGGCCATGGAGGTCAAGACATAGAGGATTCCCCATAGGTACATTTTCCTCTACCGTACAAATAATACCAAGGTCCAAGTGGTTTAGTAGGGAGGTCTGATATCCTGATCTTGGATCTACACCAAGGAGGGATCATTAGGGTTAATGGGTGGAAGCTAGGCTTTCTCATCCAATACTCCTTCCAAGAGAGGGGAGTGAACAAGTCGTCCTAAGAAGGGGAAAGCTTCTCCTTCCCTTTAAAGGAAGAGGAGGCAGCCAATTTTTGTGCTACAAGAAGAGCCAATTTTTGTTGTCCCTTGTCCCCGACTTTATACTTCACATAATTCTTGTAAAGTAGGTTCATTCTTGGAGGAAGCGAACCAACTAGAACGTGCCAAAAATGGTCTAATGAATATCCCCCATGGAACACCAAAGGCTGGTATCCAGTGTCATGCACTACGTGCACAACACCTTCATGGGGGAACTTTAGACATTTATGAATAACGAAGGCGATCCCATTCATGGAAGCTAGCCAATGTATGCCTAGCTTCATCCTAAACAAATATGACTCCAAAATGACACCGAAAACTATGTCAACAACCCTAGGTCCAACTAGGAAGGACAAGGTTATCAAGCCATATGGCTTCAGAGAGAGACCATTGTGTGTATGGATGGTGGATTGTGTTTCTTCATATTCTTTTTTGTGTAGTGAGTTAAGCCCCAATGTCTCTTCTGTAATAACATTCACTTGACTCATGGGGTCTACTAAGACTCCTGTCACAATGTTTCCATTGAGGTGAGTGGGAATATAGAGGGGAGAGGGCTTGTTGTTTAAGGGTAAGTCCTGCGAAGTGAATGTTACATCTGGGGATTCGAGTGCAGGCTGTGTTGTAGGGGTAATTGTGACCGTGTTAACATAGGCCTTGGGTTGAGTGATAGAATCGGTGGGATTGACAATCATGCTAGCAGAATGTGATGGAAATAGGTTTGTGTATATCTGTAATTCACTATTTGCTTTCGCCACTGATTTATTTATTTTTGTTTGCTTCCATTGAGATGAATGGTACCTTCCTTGACACGGTCCTGTATCTAATGATGCAGGTGCATATAGCGTTCGGTATCATGTCCATTAACTTGATGGTACTGACAATAGGTACTTGGATCATACCAACTAGGGTAAGGTTCCTTAAGAGGTCTAGGGTTCAGCAAGGTTATGATCTTATCATTCACTAACTTTTGCAAGATGGAAGAGTAATATTATGCCAACTTTGTGAACTTCCGGTTGCATTTGAGGCCATTGTCATCCACAACGGCTACTACATTCACAATGGCTTTACCTTTAACAAAGATCGATACGATGGACTTTCCTTTAGAATAGGAGCACAAGGAGGGTCCCCTGAACTAAACTACTATCTATTGATATTCTCGTAGGGTTGCACACATATACATGAAAGAAGAATATTTCATAAGGGAAAACTTCTCATGCCAAGGGCTTTGCAAGTTCCCTATGAATACCTTTTGTACATTAGAATCAGGAAATGGATATGAGATTTGTGAGAAGAGTGCCTGATACCACACTATGAAATCAATGATTTTTTCATTATCACCCTATTTTCATCAGAAAAGATCCAAAAAGGTCATCTTCAGCCCAGTGTTAGCTTGGAATTATCGTAAGAATTGGTTTAAAAGTTGGTCAAATGAGAAAATGGAATTATCGGGCAAGGAATAGTACCATTCGAGTGTTGTATCCTTGAGAGATCGATGGAATAGTTTCACCATCAATGCATTGTGATGGAAGAAATCCACACATAAGGCATTAAAGGTGAACACGTGTTTGTGGGTCCCCTTTACCGTCATACTTTTCAAATTTAGGAATATTCATTCCTTGAGGGAAGGGAGTGTTCAAGATTGCAACCAACAATGGTCTATGCCCAAAGAAGGGTTGGAAGATAGGTTGGGAAAATTCTTGGGAGAGACTCACCAACTGGCTTTGCATCTTACCCATATTTTGAAGAAGAGTGTTCAAAATAGGTTCATTAGAAGATAGAGGGCTAGAGGAACCTCCTCCAGAACTTCCACTAGAGCCACCACTAGTGTGACCTTCGTTGAAACCACCACCAGAGCCACCGCCACCAGTAGGGCCTCTACCAAAGCCACCACCATGACCTCCACTGAAACTGCTTCCACTAGCACCACCTCCGTTGTCAAAGCCACGGCCACTACCAAAGCCCCCACCGCTCATCCTACCAAAACCTCCACCACTAGAGGTGACAGGAGGGGTGAAGCTGAAACCCAAGGGGATCTTGTTTACTTTGATAGTGTTAGATCCCTTAGAGGTAGAGGGGATGCTAATCGAGGGTATGGTATCAGCCATGTATACAGACATAGGAGGCATCAACAGTCCTAGTTTTCTCTCATGGTCTTCAAAAGTAACTCCTCATATAATGTTAGGATTGTTTGGAGGAGCACATGCATCAATCAGACTAGAGAGACTAGCCAAGAGTTCTATGCCTATTCAGTCTTTTCCCACCATATACTTTAGTTTGCTAATAACCCAAGTAACCCTAGCCAACTTCAGGTCTCTTTCCAAGTGATGTTCCAAGTCACCCAACCCTTTGCTAAGGGTGGAGATGTATTTTGAAGGAATGTGAATAGCCTCATGCTCATCGACCAATGATGGTGTAGGAGATGTAGGAGGAGTGGGGATGTGATCGGTCTTGTCAAAGAATCTGACCTCGCCCCTTGAAAATTGTTCCTCTACGCCAAGACCAACGGCGGATCCAACAAAAAGGCCTAAGAGAAACTAGTAGTGACCTTTTTCCTCTCCATCGAAAGGTGTCATATACTTCTCCTAACAATATACCCAGAGGTTGTGGACTGGTTTGTGATGCTCATAAACCTTCACAATGCTCAAGGGCACAACGATTCCAAGGTATAAGGGAAAAGCCTCAACACCAACGAATGAGTACACGTTGGTTCACGTCGAGTTCACCAAAAATGTAAGAGGGGGACCAACCACATTCAAGGCCCCAGGTCATAGAGACCCAAGAGCGAAAGGTTGTCATAACTTACCTCAATTTAAAAAGGGTGTTTTGAGATGAGGGACAAGAATGATGAGGACTATAAGGTCCTTCAATCACTCTGCAGACCCAAAATCAATTTTGGGGCTAAGCGAGCCATTTTTTGGGTCCAACACTGTACCTCAGGAAGTTCTCTACCCAAGGACAAAATCATGGTTCTAGGATGACAATGCAGTGCGCTGGTGTCTCTCAGGTACGCTAGCATCCATACGACCAGAGGATCGAAAGTACAATGAGAACTACTAGAAAATGAGTTGACAACCTAGCTAATGGTTTTTAGGATAGAAAAACAAAACTATGAAATAAGAGATATATAAGTGAATATAATAAAGGAAATAGATTAAAGCTAGGGTGACAAAAATGATCTCACAAAAGAGCTTGTTCACCAGGTAGCTCCAAAAAGCATGTCCACCTACACACAAGAAAGAGGAAAATAGTTGGGGAGCTATGTAGGGGTCTGCCTCAGTCAGACCCCCGCTTTGGTATTTCCACCTCCACAGATAGCCAAGATAGCAACTATGGATAAAATTATGATAAAGGAAGAATGAAAGTAAAGAACACAATAACACTACAAAATAGTAATGCTCTACTCAACCAAATCATAGAGGAGAGGAGTGAAAAAGCTTACCACCTCTACCAAGAGATCACTAGCTAATGGAGGAGAAAATGAGAGGACTCAAGCCCCTACTATAATAGTCTTGTTCCACACTTTCTCTATGGGGTTGATGTAGTGTTGTGGCTGTTGCTATGGAGTGCAAAGTGTTGCTTGAAGGATTAGAATGCAAGAAGTGAATGCTATAATTATTAGTGAGTTCCAAAAGAAGATGGAATGCATAAAGGAAGAGTGAATTTGAAGGGAGAATGAGAAGAATGGCCATATTTGGATTGGTTGGTCAAAGGACATTACAAATTGATCCCAATGGGAAGTGTAATGCCTCTACTGGCTTCAAACATGGGAATCCATTAGGGATGTAAGCATGTTACACAGACGTTTGTGTGCCTCACAAGCATTCCTAACAATTATTCTTCTGCTAATGCACAAAACAAATGCCAAGTGGAATGAAGGCAGCAAGCTAATGTGGATTTTTGCCTTCAAATTTGGTTTTCTAAGGTGAGGAAGTGCAAAAGGGGAATTTGCATAAGGGGTGCAAATTCACTACTATACACATATATTTCTATCATATGGGATTCTAGCCTTTGTATTACCATAGTTTTTTGGGATTGACCTTAATACCCTTTGTAAATGTTTTATGTCCCAATTGTTGCACAGACAGTTATCGTTGCACCAAAAGATTAACCTATTAATCCATGATACAACCGCCAAAGTTAATGAATCCTCGGGAGGCGATTAAGCCATGTCACAAACTCGAGCATTGCACTGCATAGTACAAGGATACCAAGAGCACACACCTTGCAACAATCCCCCCAGCACAAGCAAGGGGTTCAAACCCATGACCCAAGCTCTACTACCAATTGTTGCATAGACAATTGTCATTGCAAAAAAAGATCGACCTGTTAATGCCTAATACAATTGCCAAAGTTAATGAATCTACAAGAGGTGGTTAATCCAACACAAGGAGACCAAGGGCACACACCTTGCCACACTAACACAATCCCCTATTGAACCATAATAAGACATTGTTCATGGTTGAGGGACATTGGTGTTCCTCACATCATTGAAGGGCTTTATATAAGTTTGTCAAGGTGTTTCCATGTACTGAGAAGTCATCCACATTTACTTTTAAATAATAATTCACTAGATCCAGGGTAAGTGCATAACGATGGGGGGCCAAAAAGGGGTCTTAAGTGGCCACTTTTTTTTTAAATCAAGAAAGACTGACCTTGGATGAGAAATTGAAGATAGTTACACTCAAAATTTTAAGATGCAACAAAAACAAGAGTTGTAGTGCTTTGAATCTACTTTCTAAACTACTAATTTTTTTGAAAATGGTAGAGATTAAGGGGTTCAAAAAGGGGGGCTACACAAATCGATCGTGTTTTGTTTAAAAAACATAACATTGTGTCGTGTGTGGCCCCCCTAAAATGTTAACTTTTTTTAGTGTTTAAAAATAATTTTGGTGAGAAATTTTCTAACGCCATGTAGTTTATCCTCGATATTTTTGCTAAGTTTTTAATGAATATATGATTTTTTATTAATTTTTAAAGTGGACACATCCTAAAAAATCAAAATTTGAGTGTGCTCCCCCCTATTTTTAAAAAAAATTAATCAAAAATAATTTTTTAATATGTGTAGAATGGAGTCTAGTTTCTAAAAATGTAATTTACTTGAAATTTCAATGAACGGTTAAAAAATAAAGTAAAAAATACCAAACATTAGTTTTTGACAAAAAAGGGTACACCAAAAAAATAAATTAAAGATGAAAGCCTTAACATACTCAAAATGTGAAAAAAATTACATGCTTAGATAGCTAAGAGAGATCTTAATATTACCTAGGTGTTTTTTACTTTACCTTGAAACAAATGCAAACCTGACGGGGAGCATGCTCGATATTATGTAAAAAAAATTATAATCTAGAAAAATATGTCTTTGGGCATTGGAAAGTCATTCCAAGTCTTTGGATTGTAAATCCAATCCAAAGACTTGGAAATTCCCAAAGCAGAAAAAAATGTGAGTGTGTTATAACGTGCTCGTGTTATTTTAATGCATTCACAAAAGTGAGTGTATTATAATACGATTGTGTTATGTGAATGCTTTCAAAAAATGTGAGTGTGTTATAATTCACTCATGTTTTGTTCTGCATTGAAAACTTTCTCATTTTTTCTCTTTCTTCTCCTTATCTTTCAATGAAACTATATACATGAAATAAAAATTTACTTATATTTTAAGTTATATTTCATGTATATAGTTTCAATATGTTTGAGAGTGGTTTCGGATCTCTAGGAGTTATAAAGGAAATTCTAGTTTTTGGAAGATCTTATAATTTTTCATTCTTAGTCAAATTTCAATAATTAGGAGGTCAAATTTTAGTAATCAGCAAGTTGTATCATCTCTCTTTTTACTCTATCTCTCTCTCTCACTTCCTCCTTCCCTCCCCCTCTTTCTTTGTCCCCATATGAGGGTTGAGGGTGTAGAGTTTAGGGTTCAAGGTATATAGTTGAGGGTTGAGGAATATTGTTCAAGGTTGTGGGTATAGGGTTGTGTATAGGGTATAGGGATTAGTGTTTAGGATATTGGATATAAGGTTGAGGGTATAGGGTATATGGATTAGGGTTGATGGTGTATAGTTTAGGGTTGAGGGTTGAGGGATAGTGTTCAGGGTTGAGGGTATAGGGTTAAGTGTATAAGGTATAGGGATTAGGGTTTAGGATATTTGGTATAGGGTTGAGGGTATTGGGTTTATGGTACAAGGTTGAATGTAGGTTTTAGGTTTTAAATATAGGTTTGAGGCTTGAGGGATAATCTTCAGGGTTGACAGTATAAAGTTACATCGGTCGAATAAAGGATTCGAAATCATTCAGTCCGGGGATAAAGTGATCTCGTTCAGGGAATTAAAGAATAGCCGAACTCGTTCCGGTCAAAAGTCTCGATTCCGTCCTGTAAAGGATTAAAGGAATCATTGTCGTTAATCGGCATCGGCGTCGAAAAAATTAAAGGCTGGCGTCGAAGAAAAAGCAAACCGAAATCGAAACAAAATCAACATCTGCAGATCGATGATCAGATCGATGCAAATCGACGAGCGTCACGCGTCAGATCAGACATCAAAGAACTCCGATCAAAACGAGATCAGTCAGGATCGTTAGAGGAGGGAGGGATAGATAAGATGAATGGGCTGATAGATAGATAGATAGATAGATAGATAGATAGATAGATAGATAGATAGATAGATAGATAGTGTATAAGAGTGAATTTGCATCCCCTATGCAAATCCCTTTTTCTCTCTTATCCACTTTAGAAAACCAAGTTTGGAGGCTTAATTCCATCTAAGCCCACTATTGGCAGTCTACTTGGCACCTTTTTTGAGCATCGGTGGAGGCATTTCTATCGAGGACACCCACGCGGTGTGCAGACGTCCCTGGAAAATTCCTAGGTTGAACCTGCAAAGGCTCTACACTTCTCATTGGCAATGAAGTTGTAACACCCCCTTCGGCTGACCAACTTGAATATGGTCATTTTCTTCCATTCCTTCTTCAAATTCACCCCTTCAACATTCAATCCAACTTCTAAGCTATTGCACACTTCAAGCTTCCATACTCACACTTTTTCATCCATTCTCACTCCAAGCATTCAAGCACACCATTGCAGCAAAATACTCACTCCATCACTTTGGTAGAGCACATTTGGGACCATGCCATTGCAGCAGAGGCTTGAGTTCCTCTCATCTCTCCCCCAAGCAGCCTTGAGTGCTCTTGGTGGAGGTGGTAAGCTTCCCTCTCCTCTCCTCTATCACTTGGTTGAGTAGCATAGTAATGCTTTGTTGTGTTTGTGTTTTCTTTACTACACTATTTCTTTATCTCATTTCCTTGGCTATCTGTGGAGGTGGAAACACCTAAACAAGGGTCTGACTGAGGCAGGCCCCTATTTAGCAACCCAACATTTTCCCTATTGTTGTGTGTAGGTGTGCATGTTACGAGGAAGATCAACTAGCGAACAAATTCCTTGGTGAGATCTTTCTTACCCTTCTTACACTTGCATTTCTACTTTATAAAATTAGAGAAAACTTCATCTATTTACTCGTTTCATTTTGGCCTTTTAGTTTAGTAGCTAGGCCATTAGTCATTTTGGTGATTTCAACCTTGCCTCTAATGTTGTCTAGCTGTATGGACTACAGTGCACTTTAGAGACGCTAGTGCATTGCACTGTCATCTAGATACCGCCCTGACGTCCTCGGGCAGAGAGCTCCCTAAGGCATAGAGTTCAACCTAGAAACTGACTCGCCTAGCCCCACCTTAGTACTTGGGATTGTAGAGTGATTGTAGGACCTCATCATCCCCATCATTCTCATCCTCGTACCCTACATGTTGTACTTAGCTGAGGAAGTTAGGGCAGCCTCTCACATCTTGACCCTTTGTGACCTACGGTCTTTCCATTCAGGTAGTCCCCTCTCTGCCCATTTTGAGTAGACTTTGTGAACTTCAATGTTTATTCATCGTGGTGTTGGAACTTCCCTGAGAATTGTTCGAGTTGTTGTGTTCTTGATTTTTTGCTTGAAATTTTATAGGCACCCACAGCCCAATCCACAACTTTTGGGAATGGCCGAAGGGAGGAGTGTGACACCTCAGATGAATGGGATGAAGATCGCTTAGTCTCTCTGGGGGCCTTTTCTGGTCTCCTACCGCTAAGTTTGGCCATGTATGGGGATCCCGGGTCACGAGAATGAGATGGGATTCATTGGTAAGAACGATCGCATTCCCACTCCTCTGCATCTCTCATGCCATCATCGATGGATGAGCATGAGGTTGTTCAAATCCCTGTTCAATATGTGTTTTCCCTTGCTAAAGGGTTGGGAAACCTAGAAAACCATTTAGAAAGGAACCCGAAGATGGCTAGGGCCACTTGGGTTGTTAGTGAATTAAATCATATGATGGGTAAAGATCAAACAGGCATAGAGCTTCTAAGTATTCTCCTCAGTCTTTCTGAAGTGTGCGCTCCTTCAAGCGACCCTAGCTTTGCACAATGGGTCACCTTGGAAGAGCATGAGGGACAGTTAGGGGTATCAATGCCCCCCACTTCCGTTTACATGGTTGATGTGGTCCTTTCCATCAATATCCCTTTTTTCCTTGAGCAACTTGAAACTATCAAAGTGAATGAAAAGTCCAGTTGGAGCTTTGGCTTTACCCCTTCTATCATCTCTAGTGGTGGTGGTATTAATGACTGGGTGGTGGAGGCTTTGGTAGTGGTGGTGGATTCGATAGCAGAGGTGGTGCTAGTGGAGGTGGTTCCAGTGGAGGCCATGGTGGTGGCTTCGGTGGAGGCCCTACCGGCAGTGGTGGCTCTAGTAGTGGTTCTAGCAGAATTCATATCAGTGGTGGATCTAGAGGAGGTTCTTCTAGCCCTATTTCTTCCAACAACTCTATTTTGATAACTCTACTTTAGAATATGGGTAAGATGTAAAGCCAATTAGTGAGCCTTTCCCAAGCCTCAACCCAACCTATCTTCTAGCCTTTCTTTTGACATAGCCCATTATCAGTTGCTTTCTTAAACACTCCCTTCCCTCAGGGAATGGAGATCCCCAAATTTGAGAAGTTTGGTGGCAAGGGAGATTTGCAGACACATGTGTCTGCCTTTAACACCCTTTGCATGGACTTCTTCCATCATGATGCATTGATAGATAAACTATTCCCCTGATCTCTCAAGGCCACAACACTTGAATGGTATTGTTTCTTACATGACAACTCCATCTTCTCATTCAATCAACTCGTAAATCAGTTCCTTAGACAATTCCAAGAAAACATCGAGCCAAATATGACCTTTTTAGATCTCATCTGATGTAAACAAGGAGATAATGAAAAGATTATTGTATTTATAGTGCATTATCAAGTGCTTCTTTCACAAATCTCATACTAGCTACCCAATTCTAATGTGCAAAAGGTACTCATAGGCAACTTACAAAGGCCTTGGAAAGAGAAGTTTTCCTTCATGAAATACCCTTCGTTCGCGCATTTGTGTGCAGCTTTATGAGAGTACCAGCAAACAGTTGCTCAGTTCAGGGGACCCTCTTCACATTCTCATTCTGAGGGAAGATCCATCATATCAATCTCTGGGAAAGGTAAAGTCGTTGTGAATGTAGCAGCCGCTGTTGATGACAACAGCCTCAAACTCAATCAGAAGTTCACAAAGTTGTCATAATCTTATACTTCCATCTTACAAAAGTTGTTGAAGGATAAGATCATAAATTTTTTGACCCATAATCCTGTTAAGGAACCTTACCCTAATTGGTATGATGGGATCACTTATTGTCAGTACCATCATGTTAATGGACATGATACCAAATGATGTATGCAACTGTGCCATGAGATACAGGACTGCATTGAAGATAGTACCATTCCCATTCTGAGGGAAGATCCATCGTATCAATCTCTAGGAAAGGTAAATTCATTGTGAATGTAGTAGCCGTTGTTGATGACAACAGCCTCAAACTCAACTGGAAGTTCACAAAGTTGTCAGAATCTTATACTTCCATCTTACAAAATTTGTTGAAGGATAAGATCATAAATTTTTTTACCCCTAAGCTTGTTAAGGAACCTTACCCTAATTGGTATGATGGGAGCACTTATTGTTAGTACCATCATGTTAATGGACATGATACCGAACAATTTATGCAGCTGCGCCATGAGATATAGGACCGCATCAAAGATAGTACCATTCATCTCAATGGGAATAAATAGAACACTAACAAATCAGTGGCGAAGGCAAATAGTGAATTGAAAATATACATGGACCCGTTTCCATCACACTCTGCTAACATGATTGTTAATCCTACTAATTTTGTTACACAACCTGAGTTCTATGTTAATATGGTCATGGTAACTTCCACTATTCCACCCACAGCCAGTTCGCCTGATATTACATTTACATCACAATATTTTCCTTTAAACAACAAACCTTCACCTCTCTAAATTCCCACTCGTGTCAATGGTAACATTGTGACAGGAGTCTTGATTGACCCTGCGATCCATGTGAATGTTATTACTAAAGAAACATTAGTATTAAATTCACTGCAAAAGGAGAAATATGAAGAAACGAGATCTACCATTTGTACACACGATGGTATGATTCTTAAACCCTATGGCTTGATTACCTTGTCCATCCTGGTTGGACCTAGGACTGTTGACACAGTCTTCGATGTCATCTCAGAGTCAGATCTGTCTAGAGTGGAGCTGGGCATTCCCTGGTTAGCTTCCATGAATAGGATCGCCTCCATTATTCACACATGTTTAAAATTTTCCCACAAGGGTGTCATGCATGTAGTACATGACACCAGATATCAATCCTTGGTATCTCATGGTAGATATTCATTCGATTACTTCTAGCCCTCCCTAGTCGGTATGTTTCCTCTGAGAAAGGACCTACTTTACAAAAACTATGTGAAGTATAAAACTGGGGGAAAAGGGGAGCTAGAGCTGACCCTTCCCATGACAGAACAATCAGTTGCCTTGTCTTCCCGAGAAGAGAAGAAGAAGCCTACACCGACTACTATTCCTTCTCTAAAAGAGAACAAGAGGTCTACATCGACTCCCTCTCCTTCCTACAAAGGTAAAGAGAAGGTTATACCGGCCGCTCCCTCTTCCCCGAAGAAAGAGGAGAAGCCTATGATGACTCCCTCTCCTTCCTGCAAAGGTAAAGAAAAGGTGACCTTTTCTAGGACTGTCTCGTCCTCTCCCCTTTCCTGGGAAGAGTATTGGATGAGCAGACCCAGTGGCTACCCACTGAATCTAATGATCCCTCCTTGGTGTACGCCCAATATTAGGATCGCGGACCTCCCTAATGGATTTCCTGGACCATGGTATTATTTATACAGTAGAAAGAAAGGTTCTCATAGAGAATTCAATCTGCAGCCTCCTATCGCTCCTACTTCTAAGGTTGTGAGTGGAAAGAGTCCCGCTACCTAGGCTCTCGAGTTGACTCCTCCTATCACTCCTAAACCTATTCCCCATGCTGCTAGACAGGTGTTATTTTTTATGATCAGATTATATAAGTAGAATTTAACTCAAAAAATCAAACACATAAACACAACATATACCTTGGGAAAACCCTCCACTTGAGGGAGAAAAATCTAGCAACAATATATCACTTATATATTGAATATAGAATAATAGTCTTCTTTACAATGAAGCCAAATATGAGGCCAATCAACAGCACCACAAATGATGCAAACACAGAATAATATGAGACACCTTGCTACTAATAATATTGAACTCCCTTAGTGATAAATTTGGCCTCCTTTTAGACTAAGATCTTCCCTTAGAGAATTTTGCACTTTCTTGATAACAAATTCAACCTCCTTGAAACCTTCAATCTGCACTTGAAGCAATTTTTACTTCTCTATGAACTTGTACAACAAATATAGGAATGAATGAATGTGTTATAATGATCAAATAGTATCTCCAATATATACTATTCAATGAGGAGGTCTTCAAGGGTTGTGTCTCTTCAACGCACAAGGTCGGCCACCAATGAAGAGATATGTCTCTCCAATAAGAATATCGATAATCAAGGAATGGTTGGCCATAATAAGCAAACTCAAATTAATAAATAATAGAATATTATTTATTCTTCATGTGATGTGTCTCTTCACCATCACATGCCTTCAAATAAAATAAATAGTCATTAGGCTATATGTAATTTTATGTCTTGAATCAAAGCTGGAAGGATGAGCCTGAAGCTGCTATAACATCAACACTCCCTCTCAACTAGGGATAAATACCTCTGGCTATGTAAGACATATCACCTCATCATGATGTCAACCACCATGGCTACTCCTACGTATGGTAAATGAACATATCACCTCATCATGATATCAACCACCATGGCTACTCCCATGTGTGGAAAATGAACATATCACCCCATCATGATATCAACCAACATGGCTACTCCCATGTATGGTAAATGTGCACAAGTTCCCATTACGAAATCACTCAACGTGATGTCGTCACCTCATCGTGATGTTCACCATGGCTACTCCTAGAGGGTGAAAAGCACAAGTACAAGAAAATCATCACGGACTCTCTCACGTGATGTATGTCATAGAGTCACACACATGAAATCCACCATGGCTACTCCCAGAGGGTGGAAATAAGGGCTTTCACCTCAAATTTCTCTCACAGAGAAAGATGCATTAAACAAGGGCTTACACCTCAAATCTCTTGCATAGAGAGAAATGCATTAACAAGGGATTGCACCTCAAATCTCTCTCATAGAGAGAAATGCATTAAATAAAATCATAGAAGATCACTGATGCTGAGTCTCCCTCTCAGTTAGGGCTTCATTCTCCACAATACCAAGATTGTCTTGAAAGTACACAAAATTTACTCTGGAGAGAGGCTTGGTGAGAATATATGTCATCTTCTTATCAATGTTGGTGTACTTCAACTGGATTGCTTTCTTCAATACCATATCTTTGATATAGTGGTATTTGATCTCAACATGTTTAGTTTTGTCATGAAACACTGGGTTGATAAAAAGCTTCACACAACTTTGATTATCACAATGAATGACAGTTGGCTCCAATGATTGTTCAAACAATCCTACAAGGAGCTTCTAATGCCATACTGCTTCTTGAGCTGCCACAAAAGTTGCAATATGCTCAGCCTCTGCAATGCTTAGTGCTACTGAAGAATGATTCCTACTACACTAGGATATCATCATAGACCCCAAACTGAAGCAACATCCAAAGGTTTCAATCAGCAACACATTCTGCTAATCATAATCAGAATATCCATGCAGCTCCAAGTCCACTCTAGAAGAATATCTCAAGCCATACCCAACTATGCAAGTAACTTAGGATATGCTTCGCTGCAACTAAATGTATTTTCCTTGGTTCACACATGAACTGACTAGGTGCACTCACTACATACCAAATATCTAGTCTAGTGTCAACAATCCAAGCAACTGTCTGTACATGGTAGGATCCACCAAATCTAAACTAGTTGCAACCTCTTTTAACTTTTGCAATTTTCTCTCCATCAGAGTAGACATGGATTTGCAATCCAAATCTCTTTAAGATGTCAATAGTATACTTCCCTTGACTCATAATGATATCATCTTGCTTCTTCCATACTTCTAATCCAAGGAAGTATTGCATGAGATCAAGATCCTTCATTTCAAATTTAGAAGCTAACTCCTAGCATTTGATAATGAGGTGATCTTCTCTAGTAAGAAATAAATTATCAATCATAAAGAACCAAGATCAACTAGATCACCATCTTCTTTGGGTTTAGTAGGCTCCCTCTGAATCTTCAAGTACTTGCATCAACCTTCTAGCATCTTCGTCCAAGATTTCCTGCAATGCTTTCCTTAGAGAAATTTTTCTAGAGCACACCTCTGATACTGTAAAGAGTTTAGGATTGTCCTCCTTGACCTCAACCCAAATCACTCTATTCTGAATAGGTTTGCAGAGCTACCAATGTCAAATCCAAATAGATTATATTGTGCAATTTTTTTCTCAACAGTTGAAGAGGTCTTCCAAGGACTTTATCATCAGCCTTGCAATGTTGCAACCTTCATTTCATCTTAGTGAGTCATAAAACTCCCTCTTGATCTTTGCCTCAGAGATTGCAAAGAAATCCATTGGAAGTTAAATCCTACCATTGATAGATCTTGGGACCTCAATCCTTTTCCCAATCATTCTCTCAACTCGAGCCTCAAATCCTCTCCTTCTTTGAAGTAACTAATCACAGTGATAACCTGAATAGGTTCTTCATCTTCAAGAGATGTCTCCAGTCATCAACTCAAACCTATGGCTGCAAACTTGATCATGTCTCCAGTCATCATGACTTCCTCACAGGATGACTCAAGCTTTTCCTCTCTAATAAATCTATCATCACCCTCTTTCTCCTTGATCTATCCTGGAAGTATTTTAGAGAGAGACTACTAATAGTTTATAACTATTCAAAGAAATATCAAAGCTAGAGTCATACTAGGTTTACTATCTCAAGTTATAGCATGAATGATGAGCTCGAAATATGCTCATAATTTGAATATTATGATGTATTTTTAATACCCTTACTCTTATTGCTGATGGTTGTTTTAACTCTTTGATTAAAGGCTTTTTATCTAAAATTGAGTAGTATCCTGTAGAAACACATTCATATATTCCTGCAGCTTAACATCTCTATGTGTTTGTATTAATTGCCATGTTTGACCTCCCGAATGACTGATATAATGCATGTGGTTTTTGGATAATGAAATGGATTTAATATGTGATTAATGAATGTGTATCATGTTATTTTCCATGCGTGCTTTCTTTTGCTTATTGCCATGTGCATCGCAGGTTGTTGAAGGAAGCATGAAGAGTCAAAGCCACAATCTAAACCCCAGTGAAAGTCCATTTCAGCACAACATCAAGGAATTGTTCCGACAAGAGACTCTGACCGGGTCGTTGGGAGGAAATCTAAGCGATCATTAATCTAGGAAGGTGGACTAAATTCTCTCTCAATTGTTGAACAGATATGCCTTCATTTATGAGAAGTTTGTTCCTCGGTTTTAGGATGCATTTATGTCCCATGTCTTTCTCTATTAGAGTTAGGTAGTTAGTTGCTTTTCTAATATAAATAAGTGTTCCTCTTGTGAGTGAGCAACAAAGTGTGTTAAAGTTAGTATTATAGCCAGAAAGCAGTGTTTTGTGTTAGTTTTCTTACAAGCAAAACAATCAATGTATATGATTCCAAGTTTATGAATAAAAGCTGATGAAGTTTTGAGTTCAATTCTTGCATAAAGCTGGTTGATGCTTGCTAAGTGGGCCCACTTAGTGAGTATCTATAGTTAGTTATTTACCTCACTGTTGATTATAATTAGATTTCATTCTTGAAGGTTTCAGTGCAAACTCAGGTGTTATATTGTTCCTGTGCATCGGGAATCCATCCCTATGTTTCTTCCTTAGCATAAGGCTAGTTCATAGTTTGTTTCTTAGTAATAGTTGTCATGATTTCTGCTTTGATTAAGTTATGCTTAAGTTAGAAGACTTTACATTACATTCCTGCAGCATAAGTAGAATTCCTTCCAAGCATTTATTTTGGTAAATTGTGACTAAAACTGGTTCTTAGTGCACATACAATGCTGCTCCATTTCAAGTATACGTTCCTGGTTTGACAATGTAAATGAACGACCATAAGAAGATGTTAGTCACCTGCTGGAATGTCCAATTCCCAGGTTAGGATTTTCCATGACTTTTATATCCTTTTGTGGAATCAACCAATGAATACATAAGAATTTATGAACAATATTAAAAACATGAATAAAGAAATCAACCTATAAGTGAAATATGTAGCAAATATCAAAAGATCATAATGAAGCGATAAAGAAACTTATCTTTATTGAATTCTGATATAACTCTTTCTTCCATCTTTTACTCCTCTCGAGAGTACTAAACTCAGCACAACAAAAGACAATTTGTACAACTATAGATTTCTTGAATGCATTATGCTATTAGCATGTAGAACCAACCCTCTCCAAGAGTCAAGGCTCTATCATGTTCATGCATTAGAGAATGATATTGACGTGACCAACTAATCACCATCGAAATTGCAATTCTCTTTTTATTTTAGAGTCACACTCATAAATCTTCACAACTAGCATGAAAATAACTTGCAAAGAATAATTTGAATCTTCAAAGGATCTTATGCCAATGAACACAATTCAAGAGAAACCACGATCTCTCTTTACTAATCACACATGATCCAAATAAATGATATAACTAAAATTCAGCTTAGAAAGGTGGTTTCAAACAAAACAAAGAATACTTATCTCTTTAAATATTCTAATGGATGCAATTACTGGACGTAGTATGATACGTTGCTCTTGCACTCAGATCAGTCCACAACCTTCATGACTTGAACATAGGCCCATGACTTAGACTTTGTAGAGGTGGCAAGGTTAATTTTTGAACATGGTCTTTGATTGTTCAAATTTATCGATGCACTCCATTTCCAGCCAGCTAATGATCTACAAAAAATTTTCAAGGGTTCCATGACCTCCTGCAACTTCCCATGAATATCACAATGATAACGAAGTTCTATGAAATGTATTAAGGAACCTGATATCCCAGTGATGCCTTCTGCACAACTTGTTTCAATACATATATTATCTCTCAGTTCATTAACTCTAGCCTATGATATGACATGACAACAAATGAAGATACACCAATATTAAATAAAATGAGATTATTGTTCTTAAAAACATCTGACTGTTGTAGTGAACAGAATATTGCAGAGGAAGATTTAATAATATTCTGATCTGAGAAGTAGCAGTTTCATCATTCTTGCACGGTCTAGAATCAACACAATGTGAGCTCTTCATTCCAACATGCCTTCTACAGGTATAGCTTCAGCTAGTATGAATACTCAACCAACCTAGTGATGCCATCGTTTAATTCAATCATCATGATCAATTTCCAAAGGCCCAAAATACTTATTGTTTGTTGCTCTCAAATAGGCACAATTTCCTTCATGTCAACCTTGTATGACTAGGTGAACACTTTCATGAACAATAATTTCCCATGTGGCTTTTTCCAGACCTCACATTTTACTCAAACTGCTTAGCAATTCTGATCAAATCTCTTTTAAGCCTAGCTCTAATACCATGTTAGTTTTTATGATCAGATTATATAAGTAGAATTTAACTCAAAAAATTAGACACATAAACACAGCATATACCCTAGGAAAACCCTCCACTTGAGGGAGAAAAACCCAGCAACAATATATCACTTATATATTGAATATAGAACAATAGTCTTCTTTACAATGAGGCCAAATATGATGCCAATCAACAACACCACAAATGATGCAAACACAGAATAATATGAGACACCTTGCTACTGATAATATCAAACTCCCTTAGTGATAAATTTGGCCTCCTTTCAGAATAATATCTTCCCTTAGAGAAATTCACACTTTCTTGATAACAGATTCAACCTCCTTGAAACCTTTGATCTGCACTTGAAGCAATTCGTACTTCTCTATGAACTTGCACAAAAAATATAGGAATGAATGAATGTGTTACAATGATTGAATAGTATCCCCAATATATACTATTTGATGAGGAGGTCTTCAAGGGTTGTGTCTCTTCAATGCACAAGGTTGGCCACCAATGAAGAGATATGTCTCTCCAATAAGAACGCCAATAATCAAGGAAGGGTCGGCCATAATAAGAAAACTCAAATTAATAAATAATAGAATATTATTTATTCTTCATGTGATGTGTCTCTTCACTTCAAATAAAATAAATAGTTGTTAGGCTATATGCAATTTTATGTCTTGAATCAGAGCTGGAAGGATGAGCCTGAAGCTGCTATAACATCAACAACAGGAACCTATTCCTCCACTCGAAATAGCCATAGTGGACATTCCTATGGTTGAGCAGGAACCTCTTGTCCCTTTGCAAACCCTAGCCTCTAACTTCAGGAGTCACAAAAACTGCCTTGCATGTGAACGCAAGCGCAGCAAAAGGCTCTCCTGGCTGAGCAAGCTGCTTCGCAATAGAAGGAGGAAGAAATGACCTCTCCTACTTCAGGACCTCTTGTAGCATCTTCTTCCTCCCTTCCTTCCATTTCTCTCCAGTCTGGTCCACTCCTAGCTTCTATTGCAAGCACGAATGTGCCTAACCCTAAACAAGTGCAGGTGTTCATCGCTCCTTCGGCAGAGCCCCCTTTGCTGATGTCCATTATAGATGTTCATCCCTTCCCAAAGCCCATGGATATGGTCAATACCTCAATCATATCCATTTTGGTTCTTTCTTCCTCTTCCTCTACACCCCTAGCTCCATCTTTGGGGAGTTCATCTCCTCCAATGAAGAAAGAAACGGAGGCTGGTCCTTCTAGTAATGAAGGGCATAAGAGAAATCCACCTTCCTCACAAGGTGGTCCTATGCTGACTTGTTATGTCCTTATAATAGAACCAGTCTCCACTTCTCCTGAGTTTTTCACCACTCCTGAGTCATTCAACAAGCTTAGCAGTGAATCTCAGGCACAGCCTATCCCATCTACTGAAGTAATACATGGTGATCCTATGGGGTGAATGTTTAAGTCTGTGGATGAGGTTTCAGACCTATCGGCGATCTTCATGAAATCATTGACTTTGACTCCATAGGAGCT